>JAVJIX010000164.1:1262500-1405000 GCA_036785185.1 Paratrypauchen microcephalus
ATACTTATCAAACTACACTAAAACCTCTAATTGTCTTACATAAACGAGCCCTACGGATTATTCACAAAGTTGGGTTTTTAGAACACACTCATAATCTTTTTACACATTCCAAGCTCTTAAAATTTGAAGACCTTACTCAGTGTTACACAGCAATTATTATGTTTAAATCATACCATAAACTACTACCAAAAATCTGCAAATACTGTTTACTTTGAGTGAGAGAACCCACAACTTGAGAGTGACTGGAGACTTCAAATTGCCCAAAGTGAGAACCACTAAAAAAAGTGTTTGCATGTCTGTACGTGGTGTGAAACTCTGGAACATTCTGGACAAACTCTACAAGCAAAACCAAAGTGTCGATACGTTTAAATGACATTACAAAAATATGGTCTGGTCACAGTATATGGAGAGTGTCTAAGGTCATTTCATCACTGTCTTCTGCAAAACTAGTTCTGCTGGAACATCTCTTATCATTGTACGTGCTTTTTCTTTACCTTATGGTACTTGCTTTCTCTTACCATCGCTGGTACTAGTATTCAGGTCCTGTATCCTTAACCAAATGGGAAAATGGAAGTAATTTTTCTTTACTTATGTTATTATGTACAGATGAGTAATGGGGGTGGGGTTAAATAAGTTTTCTTCCCCCCCACTCCTTCTTGAATGTTACAATTTTGGTTGTTCTTTTGTATATTTGTACTACCTTTTTCATTTGATTTTGATACTGTACACCTTGAGAATCTTGAAAAATAAACAAATATTCCAAGAATATAAAAATGCATAAGATAAGATAAGATAAGACTTTATTATTTATTATTTACTTGTCACAGTAGCTCCAGGTAGGGAGAGTTTGGAAAAACGATATTGCACGTTAGGACCATACAGTGGAGTTATACAGTCTGATAAAATAAGTAATAATAATAAGAAACAGTGACTAGGAGAGTACTGAAAAAACAAAAACAAAACGATATTGCACATTGGAATAATATGGACCTTTACATTAGGAACAAACACACACACACACACTCAGACACACTCACACACACACACACACACAAACACACACACACTCACAGACTCAAACACACACACACACACACACACACACACACATGCTCAGACACACTCACACACACACACAAACACACGCTCAGACACACACTCGCACACACACACACTCACACACACGCTCAGACACACACTCACACACACACACTCACACACAGACACACACTCACACGCACACACACACAAACACACACACACACACACTTAAACACACACACACTAAAAACACACACACTCACACACATGCTCAGTCACACACACACACACACACACACGCACACACACTCACACACACACACACTCACACACACTCATACACACAGACACACTCAAACACACACACACTCACACACACTCACACACACGCTCAGACACACACACACTCACACACACTCATACACACAGACACACTCAAACACACAGACACTCACACACACACGCTCAGACACACACACACTCACACACACTCATACACACAGACACACTCAAACACACAGACACTCACACACACACACTCAGACACACACACACACTCAAACAGACACACACACACACACACACAAACACACACTCAGACACACACTCAGACACACACTAACACTCACACAAACACTCAAACAGACACACACACTCACACAAACACACTCACACACACGCTCAGACACACACACACAGACACACACACACACACACACACACACTCACACACACTCATACACACAGACACACTCAAACACACAGACACTCACACACACACGCTCAGACACACACACACACACTCACACACACACACACACACACACACACACACACACACACACACACACACACACACACTCATACACACAGACACACTCAAACACACAGACACTCACACACACGCTCACACACAAACACACACACACTCACACACACACACTCACACAAACACACACACACTCACACACACACACTCACACTCACACGCAGGTTTAGCAGCTCGTTTGAGGTCAGGTCCACACTAATCTCTTGTAGGACGTGGCCCAGAGCCAAAATAACCAGAGTCCTGTTAAACGCACCGGAGCATGGACCCGGACCCCAAACCCCGGACCCCAGAGCCGAGGAAGAGGAGGTGAGAGCGTCTGAACAGAGGACAGATTCATCCAGCCTCCCCCTCGGCGTGGACAGGTCTGCTGGGACTGAGCTCTGATTAAACACACACTAATCTGTTTATGAGTGGAAACGCAGCAAAATACGTCACATTTGTGAAATAACACAAGCTCCATGTTTAGAATAACCTACTCGCCAATTAGACGACGTTCACACTGCAGGGCTTAATGCTCAATTCAGATTTTTTTGTGAAATCAAATTTTTTTGCAAGATCGTTCACATTTCCAATTAAATGCGACTTGTATGTGATCTCCAGTGTGAACTTTAAACGCCCCCAAAGTGTCCCGCATGCGCCTTGGAGGACACGACGAGGTCACATGCAGCGAGCGTGCTCAGTGTTTATGCAAGTCAGCCCGCAAATAATATACTGTAGTATAAGTTTTGCACAGGTTATTGCACAGGTGACAGTAGCATTTACAGTGAGGTAGTGACAAACATGATACATTCATACAGAGCAGCAGCAGTAAACATATTATGCAAAAGTAGTTTAGTGCAGTATTATTGAGAGTTCAGTATTATTTAGAGTAGTATCCAAAGTTCAGTAGTCTGACAGCTCAGGGGTAATAGCTGTCTTTGAGTCTTTTATACCAATCACCACCTTCTACAGTGCGGTAGGAGGCACAGTAGCTCCCCACACAACACCCCACACTGCAATAACCATAAAGGACTGGGTCAATACCTACTCATTACTGAGAGATCTTATTAGTTCCACTTAGCAAACAGACTGCGCCGCGTTACTTTTGCCCAGTTCTATAAACATGCCTGTGATGATATCCAAAGGTCGAGATGTTTCCTTCGGTTGAAACCCTTCCAAAAGGTCCTCAACCTGTGCCACTTTCTGATGTACTCCTTTCATGAGACCAGATCCTCTGATACTAGCCCGTCCCCCATCTCTTATGTAGTATACGTTCCAATCATGTATGCTACACTTAGACTTAGACAATCTTGGTATTTTATGTTTTTAAGGTAAAAACAGAAACTGACACCAGCAATGTCATACACGCATACAACAATAATCATCATGAATAATCATCGTAATCACACTGAACGTTGAAGTTCAAATTTTTCAGCATCAATGGACTTTTTATCTGGGTAAAGACCAGACATAAGGTCATGTGTATGTCCTGCGTGCTTCGATTTAAGAAAATAGAATAAAAAACCTACTTTTTGACGCGCTATATGCAAGTACAGGCACGTATCCCCATCCAAATACATAAAAATATACTTTTGTTGTTGTATTTGTGTATTTACCCTGAGCACAGTGTGTTCCTGGGGCAGTTGTGTGTCGTTTGAAGGCTGTGCAGTGTGTTTAGGGCCTAGGCTGTGTCCCAGGGCAGCTGTGGCTAGAATGAATAATGCACCAAATTGTAACGGGACTTGGAAGTTTCTGGAAGAGAGCTACTGTATATAAGACTAATGCATGAGGAATGTTCCCAGAGTGGATATGAGGGACAAAGGCGTCTGTTGTCCTGAGCTCCAGGGTCTTAGGGGCCCAGAATTGGAAGCTCTGCCTATTTATTAATTTTAGAGGGGGGCCCATGTGAGGCTTCTTGCTCCAGGCCCCAAAATTTCTGTCGATGGGCCTGATTTCTTGTACTTTGTTTTTTATTTATGTTTACTCAAAGTTTATTTCATTTTCTTGCCATTTGTTACTATTGATGTTCATTATTTTATGTTGAGCCTCACTGCCAAAGCGCTTTATGTTTGTGAATTTTGTGCAATGACAACAAAACTTTTCAGATTCTGGATTAAACCAGGACTAAACCAGGAACTGAACCAGGAACTGAACCAGGACTAAATCAGGACTGAACCAGGATTAAACAAGGACTGAACCAGGACTGAACCAGGATTAAACAAGGACTGAACCAGGACTGAACCAGGATTAAACAAGGACTGAACCAGGACTGAACCAGGACTAAACCAGGACTAAACCAGGACTGAACCATGATTAAACACGGACTGAACCAGGACTAAACCTGAACCAGGACTGAACCAGGACTAAATCAGGACTGAACCAGGCCTGAACCAAGACTAAATCAGGCCTGAACCAGGACTCAACCAGGGCTAAACCAGGACTAAACCAGGCCTGAACCAGGACTAAACCATGCTACAATTCTGAACCAGAATTAAACAAGGACTGAACCAGGACTAAACCAGGACTGAACCAGGAATTGAACCAGGACTGAACCAGGATTAAACTAGGACTGAACCAGGAAATGAACCAGGAACGAACCAGGCCTGAACCAAAACTAAATCAGGCCTAAACCAGGACTGAACCAGGGCTGAACCAGGATTAAACAAGGACTGAACCAGGACAGAAACAGGACTGAACCAGGACCGAAACAGGACTGAACCAGGGCTAAACCAGGACTAAACCAGGCCTGAACCAGGACTAAACCATGCTACAATTCTGAACCAGGATTAAACAAGGACTGAACCAGGAACTGAACCAGGAACTGAACCAGGCTTGAACCAAGAGTAAATCAGGACTGAACCAGGTCTGAACCAAGACTAAATCAGGACTGAACCAGGACTGAACCAGGACCGAAACAGGGCTAAACCAGGAACTGAACCAGGACTAAACCAGGAATTGAACCAGGACTGAACCAGGATTAAACAAGGACTGAACCACGACTGAACCACGACTGAACCACGACTGAACCAGGTCTGAACCAGGCATGAACCAGGACTAAACCAGGACTAAACCAGGATTAAACAAGGACTGAACCAGGACTGAACCAGGACTGAACCAGGCTTGAACCAAGACTAAATCAGGACTGAACCAGGACTAAACCAGGACTAAACCATGCTTCATTTCTACTGTACTACAATTTCACAGTTCCTTTTCTCCCAACAGTCTGATTTTGTTTTTGTCACGTTGTTTTCTCAGATCTCAAACTGTATTAGCACAACGCACACAAACAGTCCACCCCATATCGCCCAGAGTAATGTACCCTCTCCTCCGTCTGTTTCTTTCCTGCTTCCTTCGCTCCCTCCCTCCATTTAATCAGCCTCATCTTTCCATTATTGATCCGCACAGGAAGTAGTGGTCATGTATCTATTCAACCGGTGTGTGTGTGTTTGTGCGTTTGTGTGCGTGTGGGTGGTAGAATCAGATATCGTACCATATCATCTGGCCAGTATTTTTGCCTTGGCATTTACTGTGTCTCGAAAGGAAGTCTCTCTAAAAGGTTGTATTACATTTGACCTTTGGAAATATTCTTAAACCTACTTCAGATACGGCGTTTTATCGGTCAGATCTTAGTGTGGATTTCTTCAAAAAGGTTAAGATAAAATCCAGGTCTGGTGCGTTTGAATCATCCTTCAATACCGTAGGACGTTCATCAAGAGAATCTAGGTGGAGATTGGTAGTTAAAGGTACATTAAAGGTACATTCACTAGCAAGGACCACACCACGACAATGAAATACGAAGATATTTATTGACGATTGACGGTGGGTAGATGTGATGGCTGGGTGGAAACTCAGGGTGGGGGCTCCATCTCCAATCCAAAATGGTCACCCAGCTGACTCGGGACCTTCCCTTCTTAAGGATGATGTCTTCAGGCTGAAGGATGGACGAGAGACATGGAGTCGAGAGACCTGAAGTGGACGGTGTTGTCGGGATAGGCTGTATAAATAGGGCTTCTGGGTAATTGAAGGCGTGGTCGAGATGAGCTGTGGTTGGCTGGCGAGGAGGTTGAGGCGTGGTCCAGCTCCTGAATCTGAGGCTACGTTTATATGATGACGGTCTGAACAGAAGACGCAAAAGTGGCGTCGTGTTTTCGCTTTTTATTCGGCGTTTAGACGAGCGTTTCTCGGGAGGAAATCTGCGTGCATACGGTGACGCGAAAGTGTGTGGAATTGGATTGGGTATGTATGCCAGGCGGCTAGGTGGCGCTGTGATACATTATCACTATGTCCGCGCACATGCGTAGAATCTTCCTTCTTCTCATCTGCACCGGGAAAAGCAAAACAAAACATGACTACTGTTAGCAAACAAAAATGTGTAGTCAGAGAAGAAGTTGAACTATTACTTCAGACCACGTTAGACAAAGCAACAAAGGTGCAACAAGGTCTTGCCAAACAAAGTACACTGATATATGGACCGATGTGACGTAAACGCGTACGCGACATCAGCAGATTTCACCAGAGTTTTGCGTCTTGGGCAGTGTAGACGAAAACGCTACGGCGGAGCGTATTCAAGTTTTCCACTTTGGAGGACGGTTTCAGTTTTTTGAGTTTTTAAGCCCCCAAAACGCCGTCACCGTCTAAACGAAAGGCACTTCCGATAAAATATTGTTGTTTTGACCCATAAGTGTTCTCGTGTAAACAGGCCCTAAGTTAATCATATTAACTCCACTTAAAGGTGCATAAAAGTGCGTAGCTTTTCTGGTAGAAGGTCTGCTATATTATTTTTATATTTTATCTTCATGGAATTATGCAGTTCAAGGCCTGTTGTGACGTGGGCCGTCCTCCTGTGGACCCACCACCCGCGGGAGGATTCATGGGGGCTGGTGCATTGTGCTCTGGGCAGCAGATCTGCTTGGATTGCTGCCCCCGTGACCCAGAAATGGAAAAGCAGAAGAAGATGGATGGATGGATGGAATTATGCAGTTGACTTTCCGCTTCCAGAAAGTGACACACTATCACTTTAACATTATATTCATATTTACAAATGAAACCTCAATTGTCAATATTTAAAGGGCCCATAATGTGCAATTTTTCCTCACCAGTTATGTTTCCTCATCACAAACAGACCTGTGTTTTGTTTCAGTCACATGTTTTGTTGCAGAGTTTTCGTTCTGTTCCACTCTGTGATGTCATGTGGTAACGCAGGAAGTGCTCCATTACGTTTTAGACAGTTATGTCTGTAACTTATGTAAGTTACACTTATGAAAGTAAACTATTATTATTATTATGTATTGCGCTGCCTGAAAAATGAATTTCCTTTGAGATAATAAAGTATCTATAGTAGTATCTATCTATCGATTTTATAATATATTTAAAGGTCCTATATTATACAAAATTGACTCTTGTGAGCTAACTATACTCAACAAAAATATAAACGCAACACTTTTGTTTTTGCTCCCATTTTTCCTGAGATGGACCCAAAGATCCAAAATTCACTCCAGATACACAACACTACCATTTCTCTCAAATATTGTTCACAAATCTGTCCAAATGTGTGACAGCGAGCACCTCTGCCCTGCCGAGACAATCCACCCCACCTCACAGGTGCGCCACATCAAGATGCCGATCCGACATCATGACCAGTGCACAGGTGCGCCCCAGACTGCCCACAATAAAAGGCCACCCCGAAATGTGCATATTTTTTTGCTTTATTGGGGGTCTGGGGACTCAGAACCAGTCAGTATCTGGTGTGACCACCATTTGCCTCATGCAGTGCAACACATCTTCTTCACATAGAGTTTATCAGATTGTCAGTTGTGGCCTGTGGAATGTTGGTCCACTCCTCTTCAAAGGCTGTTATGGACGAAGAACACAGGTGCATTTTATTGATGGCATTTTGAATGCACAGAGATACTGTGATGAGATCCTGAGGCCCATTGTTGTGCCATACATCCATGAACATCACCTCATGTTTCAGCAAGATAATGCACGGCCCCATGTTGCAAGGATCTGTACACAATTCTTGGAAGCTGAAAATGTCCCAGTTCTTGCATGGCCAGCATACTCACCGGACATGTCACCCATTGAGCATGTTTGGGATGTGCTTGACCGGCGTATACGACAGTGTGTACCAGCTCCCACTAATATCCAGCAACTTCGCACAGCCATTGAAGAGGAGTGGACCAACATTCCACAGGCCACAATTGACAATCTGATAAACTCTATGCAAAGAAGATGTGTTGCACTGCATGAGGCAAATGGTGGTCACACCAGATACTGATCTGGAGTGAATTTTGGATCTTTGGGTCCATCTCAGGAAAAATGGGAGCAAAAACAAAAGTGTTGTGTTTATATTTTTGTTGAGTATAGATAGATACATAGATAGATAATACTTTATTATCCCAAAGGAAATTCATTTTTCAGGCAGCACAGTACATCATAATAATAATAGTTTACTTTCATAAGAACATTATTTCAGTCATTTTACAAAACGAAACCAGCTCACTGTCTGAACTGTCTGAACTGTCTGAATGTGATTTTTTTTTTTTGTGTTAAACTTCTACTGTACATTTTGAATGCTTTTGCACTCATTTAAACCATTTTCATAGCAATTAACAATGCACAATAAAATCACCTACCCTTTTTCGGATAGTCTAGTCTTGAAAATGTATAGTAAAAGAAAACACTAAAATTGAGTATAAATATATAAACAGTTGGGGATCACTCAGGCTCTACCTTGTGAGCTGAAGCGTCCTACTGTAACTCCTCGCCTCCTCCCTCTTTCCCTCTCTCCTGTAGCCTGGTCCAGTAGGAAACATGGATGAGCTGCAGTCCAAACAGAGCGCTGTTTGGTTTGCTCCACCCAGGTCTGCTGGAGCCAGAGGTCCAGACCCACGTGCACCAGAACCTCACCAAAGGGTAAAGGGCAAAGGGTTATAGGAGCTGTAGGAGAATGGTGAAGGACTGTGATGTGTGAGTATGACCTTGACAGAAATATTCACCTAAAACGACTTAATAAAAGAAACAAGTGCGCTGAGTTCCTCCTTAGAAAACTCACACTAGATATTTTTCTACATAATGGTGAGTTGTTGTACAGTTGTATGGAGTGTGGTAAGAAGGAGCCTGTTGGAGAATGAGCTCTTTTACTGGTGCTGCTCCCTCAGGAGACCACAGCGAAGTACAGGGCGCTGGAGACCACAGACTGGCAGAAGATCTCCATTTTTTTTTATTTTTTTTTTTAAATTTAACCTTTATTTAACCAGGAAACTCCCATTGAGATTACTAATCTCTTATTCAAGGGAGTCCTGGCCAACACAGCAGCACAGTTACATTTACACACGTGAGAAGGAGTTTACTACAGGATTCCAAGCTAGAAGAGAGAACCAAACTTTCTCCTGACCAAATCTGCCAACTGCTGGAAATTTGTCTAAATACCACCTATTTCCAGTTCAGAGGGAACTTTTACAGGCAAATTCATGGCTGTGCGATGGGCTCACCGGTCTCCCCTATCATGGCTAATTTATACATGGAACAATTTGAACAGAGTGCCTTAGCTTCATATCCAGGCACTCCTCCCACACACTGGTTTCGTTATGTTGATGATAATTTTACAAAAATCAAAATTCAAGATTTGGAACCTTTCACTGCACATATCAATTCTGTAGATCCGAACATCAAATTCACCCGTGAAGATGCCAAGGATAACACATTGGCATTCTTAGATTGTGCAGTAACGATAGGAGGAGACCGGGGACTCCAAGTAGAAGTCTTCAGGAAGCCCACACACACAGACCAATACCTGCTTTTTGATTCACACCACCCACTGTAATAACACAAACTGGGTGTTATTCGGACATTGCAACACAGGGCCCAAGTGGTTCCCACAAGCACAGAGGGTAAGGAGAAAGAAGAGCAACATGTGCAGGAAGCCCTCTCTGTTTGTGGATATCCTAAATGGGCTGTCAACAAAACCAAGAGAGACAAGGACAATAAACAAGACAACAGAGAATCCGAACCCAGGAGGAAAGGGGTAGCGATTCCGTACCTGGCCGGCGTTTCGGAAAAACTACAGAGGATTTTCAGACAATATGAAATTCCAGTTTATTTCAAACCCACAAACACTTTAAGACAAAAACTGGTCCACCCAAAGGACAGAACACCGAGCCACAAACAAAGCAATGTGGTCTACTCCATTCAGTGTAGTGAAGACTGCAGTGAGCGCTATATTGGGGAAACAAAACAGCCACTTCACAAGAGGATGTACCAACACAGACGGGCGTGCCAGAGTGGACCGGCTTCTGCGGTACATCTTCACCTAGAAGCCACGGGCCATTCCTTTGAGGACAGTGAGGTTCAGATCTTAGCCAGGGAAAAGAACTGGTTTGAGAGGGGAGTTAAAGAGGCTATTTTTGTCAAAAAAGAGAATCCGTCATTAAACAGAAATGGGGGAGTGAGACATAACTTGTCTCCCATTTATAATGCGATTCTTAGACCAGTCAAACAGAGCCAGGGCAGAGGGGTGGAGAGGGTCGTTAGACGTTGAATAGGGGGGTCTAAACCAGCCATCAGAGTAATTTGAAAAACAAAGAGACAGATTAGGGGGGATCGGTTTCAGAGCTTTTGTCATTGTAGGACGCGCCTCCCGGCAGCTAGATATAAGCAGGGTCTAACCAGTACAATAACCAGAGCTGACGAAGCCTCTCGGATGAGCGGCGAAACGTTTTCAACCAAACAAACTTTGTCCAGTTGACAAATTGAACTTCTCCTTTGATCATTTACACACAGACATTTCAACACAAAATGGATTCTTAAAAGCAATTACAAATCATAGATTTAATTTGCAACACTCACTTTACACTGCTTACACTGCAGACACTTTACACCAGTGTTTCCCAACATTTTTTTGTCTTGTGTACCCCCTGAGCCTTTTTGTCATACCTCAAGTACCACCTCACTCATACATGTTGATAATTCTCCAAAAGTAGAACGTGACACAACAGATTATTAAATAGAAAGAATTTTATTTCATCTCCTTAATTTGAAAATGTAATGCTCAGGCATTTTCTCTCTTTTGTTTAACTCAAATTTACTCAAATTAGAATTACAAAATTAAAAAAAATCTCCCCTGCACGTGGCAGCGACACTGCCGAGTACCCCCTGCAGTGTGCTTGCGTACCCCTAGGGGTACTTGTACTGGAACTGTATTTATGATACTTTTTATCTTTAGGCTTGTTGTATTTTTATACTTCTGTAGCCGGGAGTCCGTCAAAATTTCGTTATGCTTGCATAATGACAATAAAGAATCTTGAATCTTGAATCTCCAAACATTTGAACATAGATTTAAACTGAACTATTGAAGTCAGTTCTTGTAATTTCAAGACTTTTTGTAAATTATTCCATGTTGAAGGCGCAAAATATTGAAATGCCACTTTACCAGTCTCTGTGCAGACACTTGGGACAGAAAGAAGCAGTTTTGTGATTGCAGAGCATAATGTGCATCTGTTTTATGTTGAATATATGTACATAGACAGGGGTGCGCATAACTGGTGCAGGTGCGCATGAGCGACAAAAATGAGCGATGCGTACTGCGACTTGGGCCACTACCGCGCTCCTGCGTACTGACTATCCCTTCTAAACTATTTCACATGGCTGTTCATGTTGCCGGTGCGAGTATCTAGTTGAATGTTGGTAAAGTCAAACATGTCTAAAAAGCGGCTAGGAGTAAATGTCGGGACTGCTTATCATTCACGTGAAGGGGGGACAAGGATTATGCAGAGCATCGCGCACGCTGTCAGTGGGGAGCTACGAGCAAAGTTGCAGGCTGCTCAGTTTTGGGGACTTCTTTTTGACGGATCGGAGGACATTACAAAAACTGAACAAGAAATTGTCTACATTGTGTCAGTATCCAGCAATGGTGAGTTTTCGTCAGACTTTCTTGGATTGATTGAATTGGTTGCCGACCGAACCGCACAGGGAATTACAGATGGATTAGTGAAACTTTTTCACAACGCGGGCTTGGATGACTGGACGACAAAGTTGGTCGCTGTGTGCACAGACAGAGCAGCTGTTAACGTCGGGGTGTACAACGGTGTTGTGCCAAAACTAAAAGGACTTGTTGCAATTGGAGACTCTCTTGTGCACATTCTCGTGCGTACCAAACACTATCTGCTGGTACTCATATGAGTAACTCACTAAAAAAGTTATGTGCACCCCTGTACATAGATATGGAGGGAGCAGATCCATAATCCCTTTGTCACTTGCTCCAGTAACTCCAGTAACTTGGTGCACACACTGAAAGATCTGAGCTTTCTACTGTTGTCCTTCTGGTCCAGCCTGTTGATCACATGGACGCCAAGCTTCTTGTAGCAGTCCACTATTTCCACGTCATGGCCCTGGAGGGTGACAGTGTCCTCTTCCTCCTGATGTCAATCACCAGTTCCCTAGTCTTGTCAGTTTTCAAGAGCAGATGGTTTGGGCCTGGTTTTTCTTCAATTCTGCTGTAATATAAAGAGTTAGTACCCATACAGTAGATCAGGAGTGTCAAACTCATTTTGGTCTGGGGGACTTATCCAACCTACTTTGATCCCAAAGGGGCTGGATCAGAAAACTCATGGCAAATATACCCCAAAAATATCAGTAAGTCCGAATATTTGTGCAGAGAAATGCAAATCTATTACAGACCGCTGTTTTTTCAGTCCCAGTAATAATTCGTTTATCTTCTGTCTTCTCAATTCTCCGTTCAGGTTAATGTATTGTTTGAAATGCCGTGTCTCGTAGTGGCGTTTAAGATTATATTCCTTGAGCACCGCCTCTTGTTGCAAACACACCAAGCGTACAGGTTTCCCATTCACCTCTGTGAACAAATAGGAATTAGTCAGTTTTTTCTTGGAAAATCCTTTCCACTTTTCTAATTTTTGACATTTTGCTGATGAGGGTGTCACGGTCAACAGTCAAAACGATGGTCCTTTAAGAGCGTTTGGAAAGAGGCGAGTCTTCATTTGTGCTGCTCTAGTGGGAGGGGCCATGTACAGAGGCGCTGGAGACGCTGCTATGCTAAACTGCACAGAAAAGAGGTGCAGAAAATAACAAATATTTTAATAGAAAATCAGCCGAGGGCCAGATTAAAGGTCTTGGAGGGCCGGATCCGGCTTCCGGGCCGCATGTTTGACACCCGTCATATACGTGTTTTCTTTTGCGACAAACTGGCAGTGGATTCTTGTCTGCCTTTGCAACAAACTTTATGCAAACTGCGAGGAAGCTACAGTTGGAAAAAGCCGCTCAGAGCCGTAAAGACGTTAACAGTGTTTTGCGTCTGTGGAATGTGTGAGAGGCGAACGTAAACCACGTAATCCCAACGTGCCGGCGAGTCAGTTACGCTAGAAACGTAGGGAGTTTGATTGACAACCTAACAGTAGATAATGATAATGTTTAGCTGGCCCCACCATGTCCACAGTTGATGGATTTTCATTCTTTTTTTTTTTTTGGTCATCGTAATTACAAGGCTGCTGCATCACTATAATGCTATGAGTGAAACAACAACAACGAAAATCCTCCATACAACCACAAATCATCTCATGTGTAGTTGTAGTTCCAAGTCAGTTCTTTCTGGTCAGTTTGTGTTAAATTAAAGCTCAGATTAAAGTCTAAGAAAGCCTCAGACAGAGCAGAGCCTACTGTTAGCAAAGGTATCATGGTCAATGGTCAAAACGATGGTCCTTTAAGAGCGTTTGGAAAGAGGCGAGTCTTCATTTGTGCTGCTCTGGTGGGAGGGGCCACGCACAGAGGCGCTGGAGAAGCTGCTATGGTAAACTGTGCAGAAAAAAGCCTCAGAAAATTACCAATATTTTAATAGAAAATTTAAATATAATCAAAATATTTGGTAGCACTTTATTTTAGGGTACACTTATTAACAACTAACTACCTTCTAATTAGCATAGCTGTAAATGGTAAATTTGTCATTAATTAGTATTTATTCAGCCATTATTAATGTCTAATTCCCCATAAGCTTATTCTGCTATTAGCTAGACATTTACAAACAAATATTATATTAAAGGTCCCATGGCATGAAATTTTCACTTTCTGTGGTTTTTGAACGTTAATGTGAGCTCCCCTACCCTGTTTAGCCCCCCCCCCCATGGTTAAAAGTTGTGAAATGTCTAAACTGAGCAGTTGTGATCCTTTTCTGCGTTACAAAAAATCGGAGCTCAAACGGGCGATTTTGAACAAGGCACCTTTTTGATGTCAGATCGAAAAAAGAAATGCAAATGCAGTTCCACCCCCGTCTGTCTGTACTCAGCATCTCTGTAAATCACGCCCAGAGAGTTTGGACTGCGAATGCGCTAGGCAATGCGAAATGCGTTTTTTTTATTTGCCTGGAGGCACGTCCGAGTGTTTCTAGGCTCGGAAGTCCTTTATCTGAGCCTCTGGACGTTTGAACAGCAGTGGTTTAATTTTATTTTCTGTGGAAATGTGTTTATTTTTTAATGGAACGCTTCAAATCTCTCCCCCCGTGCAAAAACAAGGAAATGGATCAGCTGTGGGCTCTGAGCTCTGAGCGGAGAGTTTGACCACGCCCCCACCCTCTACTATTGGCCATCTCTTTTCTCCTCATTTGCATTCAAGTAACAACGCCCAGAATAAAGAGTTTGAGAGAGATATTTATGACTCTTTCTCATCTTATCTCTGTTTCTCATGCACTGAGTGTTGATTTTGAAGAAGGATTCATTTACAGTATTAGGGAACCATTAAGGAGCCATATAAAAGCATCAAGAAGTACCATGTCATGGGATCTTTAATATATTGCTTATTAGTATGATACTATGCCATTTTTGTTCATGAATTATGATTCTAATAAACTTTTGGTGCAAATAAGTAAAAACTACATTTCTTGTGCTATGACACCCTTTTTACCAAAAGCTTATTAGAATGATAATTCATGCACAAAATGTCCTAGCATCATACTAATAAGCAGAAATAAGCAGTGTATTAACAGGAAAGTGTTTGTCCATGTCTAACTAATAGCAGAATAAGTTTATGGGCAATTAGACATTAATGATGGCTGAATAAATACTAATTCATGACAAATTAACCATTTACATTTATGCTAATTAGCATGTAGTTAGATGTTAATAAGTGTACCCTAAAATAAAGTGTTACCAAATATTTGAATAGAAAATCAGCCGAGGGCCAGATTAAAGGTCTTGGAGGGAGATCAGGCCTCCGGTTCGCATGTTTGACACCCCTGCAGTAGATGCCCTGTGCCTAAAGCGGGACGTGCTCTGTGGCAGTGCAGTGGACATGTTTAGTGGAATCCGCCCGGCCCATCAGTCACTCCTGCATTACCGCTCTGATTGTGAATCCAGTCGGACTTTGATCTCCCGACTGTACGGCCCCCTCCAGCCCCTGCACACTCGCACATGTTGCTGTAGTTTATAATGAGTAAAAGCGTCCCATGTGTGGCTGCTTCTGTACGGCGCTCACACAACAGAACCATTAATCATCACCTGAGAGTGTGGCAGTGCGAGCGGAGCTGTGATCAGGCTCTTGACAGCCCCTCTGAGCACCAGCTCCAGGGCACAGGGGCAAAGGGAGGAGCGCATAACACATGCAGGGAGCAGGAGTGAGGACTACTGAGCAAAGACAGGAAAAGTAAGATTCTAAATGAAATCTAAATTAACACATCCCAATCGGCCTCTTGGACCACCACCAATCCCTCACTCACACCACATTCAAGGCAAGGTACACTCTATTGTCCTCGAAAGGAAATGTGTCCTCTGCTTTTTTTTTGTTTTATCCTTTTTACAGCTCTGGAACAAACTAAGACCACTGCAAAATGATTTGTTTTTCTAATTTTGCTACTTATAGGTATGTGTTTGGGCAAAAGGAACATTTTTGTTTGAGTCTATAAACTACTGACAACATTTCCCCCAAATTTCAAATAAAATATTATCATTTTTTTTGCCTCCATGAAATAATATAGGCTAAATGGCATTATGGAACTAAACCAGGACTAGACCAGGACTAAACCACGACTAGACCACAAGTAAACCAGGACTAGCAGTGAACTAAACCAGAGCTAGACCAGGACTAAACCAGGACTAAACCGAGACTAGAAGTGGACTAAATCAGGACCAAGTCAATACAGCGATGACTAAACCGGGACTAGAAGTGGACTAAACCAGGACTAAATCAGGACTAAACTGGACTAAACCTTGCCTGGTTTACACCAGACCATATCACAGTGATATATGGTCTGGGTCTGGGCCACCTACTGAATATCTCGTAGCGGAGGTGTGGTTTACGATCGCCAACGGCCGTTTATTGGGCGTTACGAATGTCTATCATTTGGCGTATACGTAGCCCATAGCCAATCATGTCAGTTGTCACTTCAAACTACAAGTTTCCGTTTGTCGCGTAGTACGCGTCACTGTCTTGCCACCCCTCCCTGCTCTCTGATTGGCTCCCAAAATCAGGAGAGCTCGCTTAGCCTAGTTGCCAGGCTGTCTTTCAGATCGGAACGAACGAAAGCAGCCTGGGATTTCCCAGGTTAGCCTAAACCAGAACTAAACCAGGACTAGAACTGGATTAGATCAGGACTAAACTGGACTAAACCAAGACTAAACCAGGACTAGAAGTGGACTAAACCAGGACTAAACCAGGACTAGAAGTGGACTAAATCAGGACCAAGTCAATACAGTGATGACTAAACCAGGACTAAGGAATATTTTTGTTTGAGTCTATAAACTACTGACAACATTTTCCCCAAATTCCAAATAAAAATATTATCGTTTAGAGCATTTATTTGCAGAAAATGACAAATGGTCAAAATAACAAAAAAGATACATGTTTTCAGAGCTCAAACAATGCAAAGAAACAAGATCAAATTCATTTTTAAACAACATAAGACTAATGTTGACACTTAAGAAGAGTTCAGAAATCAATATTTGGTGCAATAACCCTTATTTTTAATCACAGCTTTCATGCGTCTTGGCATGCTCTCCACAAGTCTGTCACATTGTTCTTGAGTCCTAGTTTAGACCTGCTTTAGTCTTGGTTCAGACCTGGTGTAGTCCCAGTCTTTCACATTGTTCTTGGGTGACTTTATTCCACTCCTGATGCAAGAACTGAAGTAGCTCAGCTTTGTGTTTATGTTGGAATTCAACAGACGCTGGAATGGAATGGCTGTAACACATGTAGAGATGCTGATTTCAGAAGAAAATGCAGTGATCTCTTATTTATTTCCAGAGCTGTAGGTCCCTGTAGGGAAATTATTCTCTGCACTTCACCCATCCTTTCAGGCGCCCGGGGACCCATCTCCATGATGTTATTGCTAGGTTTTGTCAGGACCTCAGCAAGAGGATTTTACCATGTTTCTTTTCTTTGTGCTGATGGGGAAAACCGGAGTGCCCGGAGAAAACCCACCCAGACACGGGAAGAACATGCAAACTCCACACAGAAAACCACTCAGCCACCGTGCCGCCTTTGACCCTGATCCTTCAGTGCTGCTGGGGCATCTTCTCAGGAGCGGGGTGCAACGCAGTGCAGGGGGACCCTTCACCAGGTCTTGAGCTAGTCTAGGTCAGGACTATTTTAGCTGCTAGCCACTGTCCCGCAGGGTGGCTGGGGTGAAGTGTCTTGACAGAAAGCACTGGGGTGAGTGGATTTCGAACCCTATAAGCCACTAAATTTTTCATAGTGCTCAGTTTCTCAATGCCCTTCATCATAGTTCATCATAGTTTGCTTTATTGCCGAAAAACCATATGTACATGTACATAGAGTGAATTCGAAATTTTGTGGTAGAGCGGGTAGGTGAGGGGCCGCTACGCATGCACGCGCACGGCCGACTCGGAGATACAGAGTGGAAAAGATGCAATTACAATCAATGACAATTATTCACAACATGTAATGGCAGAAGAATCAATTGGACAGGGAACATACGGTGTTTTTTTCTTTGGCGACAAACGGAAGGGTGGGGCATGGGAGCAGATCAGAAATCAATTAAATTGATTGAAAACTGAAGTAGAGGCAGACATTCCTAAAAATAGACAGGGCAACATGTTGCTACTATTTTTATTTTATTTATTTTGAATTAGGACAATGCATATTAATCAAAATGACAACCAACAGCATCAATGTAAATATCCCGGAATTAGCACAATATGTACTTTACATCTGTTGTCCTAAAGCAAGTCAGAACAGAAGAACATTTAGAGCAGACCCGGGCATTTCAAGGCCCGGGGGCCAAATACGGCCCGCGAGCCGACTCTGACCGGCCCGCAAAAGGTTGCTTGGAATTAAGAAAATAAAACCTACTTTCAAAATTGTACTGATGCATTTGTACTGATGATCATCTGTCTGTGCTTCACATCTCCACCTCAAACATGAACCTGACTTTGATGCACTTGTTAAAGCTCAACAGAGGAGAGATTTCTCTCACTGATCAAGAAAAAAAAACACTAAACATGCACACACACAGTTTGGCAGTTGGACAAAAATGTTGTGACATATCTTGTCTTATATTATTTGGCAAACAAAGACATTGTGGTGTCTTAATACAAAGTTATGAAAGTTAAACTCAGAAAGAATTGTGGGGTTAATGTGACTGAAAAAGAGTTGCAAATGTTTCACGTTTACCATTGTTTTGAATTTGCTACATTTTCCTACTTGATCTGTGCTGCAACACTGGAATTTCTCCACTGTGGGACTAATAATCTTATTATCTTATCTTATTTTACTGAATAAATTCAGCTTTTATAAAACCTCACTCTCTCATTACTTAATAATAACATAGAACTTACCAGCTTCATTTCAACGTAGAAATAAAATTAATAACCAGAGTAGACTTCAACCTTTGGCCCGGCCCTCCACAATATTTTCTGCTTCTCATTTGGCCCCTGGGGAAAAATAATTGCCCACCCCCTGATTTAGAGGAACACACAGAAGAGACAGAAGTGCACATAGACATGACGGCAAGTTCACCACAACAGACCATTCTCTGAGTTTAAGAAGAACATCTACCTGTGAGAGCATGTTTGATTATGTTTCAACCGATGTTTCAGAATGTTCTTGAAGGTTGAGAAGGACCCACAGTTCCTGACATAAGCAGGTCATGTGTTCCATGACTGTGATCCTCTGATAGACGTCACCATTTGGCCAAATTTGGTCCTGCATCTCTGTATGTTCCAGTCTCCTCTGGTCAGTGCTCTCATGTTAACTCAGTTAGTTGTTTTTTTACTCATAAAATCCATTAAAGGAGAATTAACGTTTTTTTTTACAATCTGAGCCTTATTTTGGTAATAAAACAAGTTGTTTTACTCACCCATAGCACTTTGGTGTCATTTGGAGCATTTCCGGAGATGTTTTAGATTTGTGATATCCGTTAACGTGAGTGGTCGGGGCACGACGTTGCAGTCACCAAATAACACAAACTTTATCACTTTTCAAATTACAGAAGCTCAATGTCAGTCTACACTTTCGTTTGAGTCAAAAGTGGACTCTAATCCGAGATTTAGCCATAGTTTCGAGTAAATAAGGAGGACAGTGCGCATGTGCTCAGTCACAGCTGATTTCGCTCTCAGCTCTCGGGACCCAAACATGAAAGGCAAAGCTGTAAGACGTTTGGACCATCGTGTTTGCAGTACCCACTTCAGTCAGGACGAAGCAAAGGAAAAGAAAGAAGGCCAGCGGATTCAACGCACGATTCTGAGAAGTAATGCGAAACCGATGGCTGTTCTCTGCTGCTCCTAAAACTGTCTCCGCTTCATTCTTTCCGTATCCATTCCAGTCTCCTCATCCGTATACTCCTCTTCAGTCCTCAGTCCTCCATAAGTCCTCTTCAGCCTCAAAGTCCCAATCTTCTGCCATGTGTCGCTCACAACAGAAAAGTTCTGAGCGTCTTCTTATCTGCAAAACAGCTGTGACTGAGCGCATGTGCACTGTCCTCATCTACTCGAAACTATGGATAAATCTCGGATTACAGGCCACTTTTGACTCAAACTAAAGCGTAGACTAAGACATTGAGCTTCTATGATTTGAAAAGTGCTAAAGTTTGTGTTATTTGGAGAACGCAAACATGTGCCCCGATCACTCACGTTAACGGATATCGCTAATCTAAAACATCTCTGGAAATGCTCCAAATGACACCAAAGTGCTATGGGTGAGTAAAACAACTTGTTTTATTACCGAAATAAGGCTCAGATTGTAAAAAATATTAATTGTCCTTTAATGGTGGAGGAGCTCCAGTCCCCCCTTGTGGTTTTGGGAGTGAAATGTCTTGCTCAAGGACCTTGCACGGTGAGATGTGTGAGTTCACAAAGAGATATTTGACATACTCCTGCTGTATTACTGTTATATGTTAGCTATGAATACCCCATAGAAGTATAATACCCCCTATTTAAGAAACCTGGCTGAATTCTACCATCTGAGCGACTACCCCCACCGAATTTACCCCAACGTTTAGTCGCTCCCATCACTTTTCCCATTCCCCAACCACCAGCACATGTGAGCCCACCCGGACCCCCTCCGAGAACTGCCAGGGATATTTTTAATCTCACCTCCATCCGACATCAGGCTTTAGGAATGCCGCGCGCCCCCGTCCCACCGCCGGAGACCCCCCTCCCTCGCCCCTCTCCCCTCTCCCTTTCATTCGCCGCCGCTCTGCTTCCTATTATCTTTATTTGAAATGCAGATCTTTATTGACTCATAAGAAACACATGCTAGCCGTGCACGTACGCCGCGGGATTAGCATGCGCGCAGACAAACTGTACCACGCTAATTCGCCTTTTTTCCCCCCTTTTTTAAGGAAAGACGATACGCACGTTCACTGTAAAATAGACCCAAGGTGCGCTTCGGAAATGGCGGGAGCTGGAATGCATGTTGTTTTATTCCGAATGATGAGGTCGGAAAAGTTCAGGCGTGTCTTCAGACGGAGACGGCTTCCATTGATGTGAACCAGGGCCGATGTTTGCCCCAGGTACAGGGAAGGAGCCTGTGCAGCGTGGAATCTGATTTGAGTTGGTAATTCCTCCATTCGGATGATGTATGTTAACCTGGAGAGAGTTTAAACAGGCAGAGACAAATGAAGGAGTTGAGTCAATACAGAAGACGGGATGGGAATCGAGAACCGACTCCTGTTGAGAACCGGTTCCGTGTGTTTCAATTCCACGGAATCGATTAGCAGTGCACTAAACCAGGACTTCAATCCCTGGGTCGCCTGGGCCTTTCTGTGTGGAGTTTGCATGTTCTCCCCGTGTCTGGGTGGGTTTCCTCCGGGCACTCCGGTTTCTCCCATCAACCCAAAACATGCACCATAGGTAAAATCCTCCAGCTGAGGTCCTGACCAAACCGAAGCAAGAAGATCATGGAGATGGTCCCCGGGCGCAGTAATGTGCTGCTCACTGCTCCTAATAACAGGATGGGTTAAATGCAGAGAAGAATTTCTCCTGTGTGAGATCAATAAAGTTGCTTCTTAAACAAACTAGGACTAGACCAGGACTAAACCTGGACTAGACCAGGATTAAACCTGGACTAGACCAGGACTAAAACAAAACTAAACCAGGACTAGACCAGGACTAGACCAGGACTAGACCAGGACTAAACCAGGACTAGACCAGGACTAGACCAGGACTAAACTAGGACTAAACCAGACCTGGGGCTTCAGACCTCACTGTGTAATTGGCTGCTGGACTTCCTCAGTGAGAGGCCACAGGCAGTGCGGGTCGGCAGAAACACCTCAAGCTGCATTAGACTGAGCACAGGAGCCCCCCAGGGCTGTGTGCTCAGTCCGATGCTCTTCACTCTGCTGACCCACGACTGCTCACCAGCGTTCAGCACCAATCACATAGTGAAGTTTGCGGACGATACGACTGTGGTGGGTCTCATCTCTAATAACGATGAGACAAACTACAGGAGTGAGGTGAGCCTTCTGACCCAGTGGTGCAGCAATAACAATCTCCTTCTTAATGTTGAAAAGACCAAGGAGATTGTTGTTGACTTCCGGAGAGGCCCCACCCAGCACCCCCCACTGTCCATCAATGGTGCTGCTGTAGAGAGGGTGAGCAGCACCAAATTCCTGGGGGTGCACATCAGTGAGGACCTCTCCTGGACAGTGAATACTGTATCACTGGCAAAGAGGGCTCTGAAGCGCCTCTATTTCCTCCGCAAACTGAGGAGAGCTGGAGCCCCTCCACCCATTATGACCACCTTCTACCGAGGCACCATTGAGAGCGTCCTGACCAGCTGCATCACTGTGTGGTACGGGAGCTGCACTGAACAGAACAGGAAAGCTCTGCAGCGCATAGTGAATGCAGCTGGGAGGATCGCTGGTGTCTCTCTCCCCTCCCTCCTAGACATTTTTAACACCCGGCTCACCCGCAGAGCGTCCAGCATTGTGGGTGACCCGAGCCACCCCGCACATAGCCTGTTCAGCCTCCTGCCCTCGGGGAGAAGGTACCGGAGTCTCCGGGCCCACTCCACCAGGCTTTCAAACAGCTTCATCCACCAGGCTGTCAGGAGGCTGAACTCACACCCGAACTCACACCCGAACTCCCACCTTACCCATCTCCCACCCCCCACCCCCCATATTGGCATAACCTGTATTCCATAAAAAGACCTATCACTCTAGACACTTAAAAAAAAAAAAAAAAACTGCTGCTAAGGACTACTGTTGCACTGTTGCACATTTACATTTACTACTGGATTTTACTCCTGTTGCACTGTTGTTTACTACTGTTATTGCACACTTACATTTACTACTGGAATTTTTAGTACTGTTGTTTACTCCTGTTATTGAATTTTACCCCCGTTGCACTGCTGTTTACTACTGTTATTGCACATTGACTACTGGAATTTTAGTACTGTTGTTTACTCCTGTTACTGCACTAGAATTACTACTGTTGCACATTTATTTTTATTTTATCTTAACTCCTATGCACATTCTACTGCACATGACCAAGTCACTGCTGTATCTTCCATTGCACATTTTTGATGCACACTGCACACTTTGGAAATCTGTATATAGTATAGTTTATTTATTATGTTGCACTGTTTTAAGATTTTAGACCGTAGACTTTAGTTTTAACTTAGATCTCTGTCTTAGATAGTTTTTTGTTGTGTTTTGTCTTCATATTGTATTTTGTACACTGTCTTTTTGCACTACCTGGCCAGAGAGAAACAAAATTTCGATTCACTGTATGTTGAACACATATGGCAGAATTGACAATAAAGCTGACTTTGAACTTTGAACTTTGAACTTTGACCTGGACTAAACCTGGACTAGACCAGGACTAAACCTGGACTAGACCAGGATTAAACCTGGACTAGACCAGGACTAAAACAAAACTAAACCAGGACTAGACCAGGACTAGACCAGGACTAGACCAGGACTAAACCAGGACTAGACCAGGACTAGACCAGGACTAAACTAGGACTAAACCAGACCTGGACTAAACCTGGACTAGACCAGGACTAGACCAGGACTAAACCAGGACTAAACCAGGACTAGACCAGGACTAGAACAGGACTAGAACAGGACTAAACCAGGACTAGACCAGGAGTAGACCAGGACTAGACCAGGACTAAACCTGGACTAGACCAGGACTAGACCAGGACTAGACCAGGACTAGACCAGGACTAAACTAGGACTAAACCAGACCTGGACTAAACCTGGACTAAACCAGGACTAGACCAGGACTAAACCAGGACTAAACCAGGACTAAACCTGGACTAGACCAGGATTAAACCTGGACTAGACCAGGACTAAAACAAAACTAAACCAGGACTAGACCAGGACTAGACCAGGACTAGACCAGGACTAAACCAGGACTAGACCAGGACTAGACCAGGACTAAACTAGGACTAAACCAGACCTGGACTAAACCTGGACTAGACCAGGACTAGACCAGGACTAAACCAGGACTAAACCAGGACTAGACCAGGACTAGAACAGGACTAGAACAGGACTAAACCAGGACTAGACCAGGAGTAGACCAGGACTAGACCAGGACTAAACCTGGACTAGACCAGGACTAGACCAGGACTAGACCAGGACTAGACCAGGACTAAACCAGGACTAAACCAGGACTAGACCAGGACTAGACCAGGACTAGACCAGGACTATACCAGGACTAGACCAGGACTAGACCAGGACTAAACCAGGACTAGACCAGGACTAGCCCAGGACTAAACTAGGACTAGACCAGGACTAGCCCAGGACTAAACTAGGACTAAACCAGACCTGGACTAAACCTGGA
Organism: Paratrypauchen microcephalus; assembly: GCA_036785185.1. NCBI lineage: Eukaryota > Metazoa > Chordata > Actinopteri > Gobiiformes > Gobiidae > Paratrypauchen > Paratrypauchen microcephalus. Next base: position 1,286,594 of record JAVJIX010000164.1, read on the forward strand.
CTAGACCAGGACTAGACCAGGACTAAACCTGGACTAAAGCAGCACTAAACCAGGACTAGACCAGGACTAGAACAGGACTAGTGCTAATCTTGGTGCTAATCAAACAGTTTGTTTTCCTTTTTTCCCCAATTTAGAATCGATAAAGAATCGAATTGTTAAGCAGTATCGATAATGGAATCAGAATCGTAAAAATCTGATAAATTCTCATCCCTACAGAAGACGTATTATGCTTTTGTCTGCTGTATAATCTGCTACCACAGACCTGTTCCGTGGACCACAACGTTTTATTTTGGACATTTGAAATTGCGACACTGATCTAAAAAGACTTCATGAAAAATACATCGCCGCCGACTTCTGGTTGAAAACTGCTGAGCTGATTTTCATTTCTGCTGTGCAATGCCACCCTCACACAGCAAGATGGATTCTCCGATATTTTGATTTCCCAAACTCCAATCACGCCGCAGCACTGAGGTTTGCACAAAAGCCAAGCGGCGCGCCCAAAAGAACCAAAACAAACATGGCAACGCCGACAGACAAACAGACGTCTGACTATTTTAGCATCATTGTCAATATGAACTATTTTGTATATTTGTGGGCAGGGAAGATGTTTGCGCTTTTCTCTCAACTGGAGGTAACTAAAGTTTGATTTTTCAACTTGTTGCACTGTTGTGGCTCTTCAATCGGCTGATCGGATTGAAACAGTCGTCATGACGCTCAGTTCGGAGTGGCACACAGACCAATGTGGTGTGAGCCTGTTTAATGCAATAGAACCAAGTGTGTATCGTTGATTAAAGAAGGCGTACTGCGCTTATGACTGCGCTGTAGTTGTAATTTGGCCATTTTAAATCACTATATTGATTGATTTAAAACACTGGTTCTTAACCTTGTTGCAGGTACTGAACCCCACCAGTTTCATCTGCACATTCACCGAACCCTTCTTTATTGAAAAATTAAATATGATTTTTTTTTTTTTTAAATCAAATTGAAGACATAGGTGTGTTTTACTGGTGCACAAAATGAACCGCGCATTAACATCACTGTTCAGAACAAAACCAACACAACAAATGACAGACCTTTTCACAAAGACATGACCTTTTTAACACTACCACACTGAACTGGTTTTCATTTTTAACCTTGGGTATTTCAATAATGAACTTCATGCTATTTATTATCTTGGGCGGCAGTAGCTCAGTTGGCAGAGCGTTTGTCCACCGATCCAAAGGTTGGCGCTTCAAATCCCGCTCTTGACATAAGAAACGTCATTGGATGAGTGGTCAGATCCACTGACCCACAGGTTGGTGGTATGATTCCAGCTCCCACAGACAGATGAATGCTGCCGTTGTGTCCTTGGGCAAGACACTTGACCCACCTCGCCCCCAGTGTCTGGTACACCGGTGTGTGAATGGGTGAGTGGTTCCTTGTTGTAAAGAGCTTTGGGTGCCTTGAAGGTGGATAAAGATGTGACCATTTACTATTTTTAACATTTTAGCACACACCCATCACCTAATTTCCATCAGGCTACAATATTTATTTATTTATTTATTTATTTATTTATTTATTTATTTATATCACTTATTTGTCCCCGAAGGGAAATTTGTCCTCTGCATTTGACCCATCCTTTATTCAGGAGCAGTGGGCAGCACATGACTGCGCCCGGGGACCATCTCCATGATCTTGTTGCTTCGGTTTGGTCAGGACCTCAGCTGGAGGATTTTATCTGGAGCATGTTTGGGTTGATGGGGGAAACCGGAGTGCCCTGAGGAAACCCATCCAGACACGGGGAGAACATGCAAACTCCACACAGAAAGGCCCGGGCGACCCGGGGATTGAACCCGGCACCTTCTTCTTGCTGTGAGGCGTGAGTGCTAACCACTCAGCCGCCAAAATTAATATTTACTGCAAATCAGTGTGACTTCTTCACACGAATCTGATATGAGTTAGGTGCGTGTCTGGACCTCCTCCGAACCCCTGAGACTGACTCACCGAACCCCTAGGTTTCGATCGAACCCAGGTTTAGAACCACTGATTTAAAAGAAATGAGTGCGTTGTCTTCTGCGTTAGAATACTGTGGTGCCCAGTGGGAGCTGACGTCGCCGTAAACGTCAAAACGAGGGCCCCTCCTCTGGATCGCTGCACGTCACACTAGCGAGCAGGACTTTTTCATTTGTACCAAAATGACCACGCTTTGATCCTAAGAGTTACTCTAAGTTACGAGTATCACTGATTAAGAAAATAAAATTGGAGATCAAATAAGTACATTACAGTGGCCGTGTACCAGAGGAGGTGAAAACATTCACTGCGTGCACCTGGACGAGTGTAATCCGACTGCAAACGGACTGGGATCATATCGAATTCATGTGCATAGGCTAAGGATCATATAGGGATTGGTTTCCCGAATCCACTTATTTTTTTCAATTACAGATGCTTTAATAAGTAAAAACTAGTGCTGACAGGCGATAAAAAAACTAATCTAATTAATTACAGGATTAATTACACGATATTACAGGATTTGTAATTAATTAATCCAATTAGAGAGATTGTGAGTGAGCAAGCGAGCGAACAAACCCACTTTGCGATTGAGTTTGTCAATTGTCATGTGGTTGCTTTGCTCATTCGTTTCTCAACTTCTGCGATCGTGGTTTGGTGGTTTGGTGAAGTGCACGCTATCACCGGTAACAATGGAACTTGTCCAGACGTGTTTATTGTTCAAATGATCCGTCAGGCTGGAGCAGCTTCGGTGATCGGAAAATTCTTTTTGACAAAAGCTCCAAATCACGGCGTTCTTGTTGATCCGATTGGAACCCCTGGCTTAGGCTGATAGTAATCCGCTTGGTGCCGCCTTGTGCACGATATCGGATCGGATTGGCGTAATGCACATGCGCGGGAATTTTCACCAGGGATTTCACCCGGAAGTGACAGGAGGCGCCGACGCCGTCATAAGTAGCGATTGTTGACGGAAAAGTCAGACGAGATCATGGCTGAGAAGAAAGAATGCACAACACGTACACCAATGCTGCTCCGTCAAACTCGTCGAGCGCCATCTTTGTATACAGCCACATAGTTTGTTGTGTTTTTATTGAGTAGCCATCACCCGGAAGTAGTTGGACTACAGCGCCACATAGCGTAGCGGAGCCGGCCAGGTCGCTGACCATTATCTGATTACACGAGTTTCATGTGCACTTGGATCTAAGACCACCCGCAGAGTAACGGGATCGGATTTGGAGAAATCCAATCCTACCATGTGACCGCAGTGACTGTTGGATCGGAGAGAATAAAGATTACTCAACCATGAATCACTCCAAATACAACTAAACCATGGACTTAACCCAGGGCTAAATCAAGGACTTAACCAGGACTAAATCAAGGACTAAAACAGGACTAAACCAAGGACTAAAACAGGACCAAACAGGACTAAACCAAGGACTAAAACAGGACCAAACAGGACTAAACCAAGGACTAAAACAGGACCAAACAGGACTAAACCAAGGACTAAAACAGGACCAAACAGGACTAAACCAAGGACTAAATCAAGGACTAAACCAGGACTAAATCAAGGACTAAAACAGGACTAAACCAAGGACTAAAACAGGACCAAACAGGACTAAACCAAGGACTAAATCAAGGACTCAACCAAGGACTAAGCCAAGGACTTAACCAGGACTAAATCAAGGACTAAAACAGGACTAAACCAAGGACTAAAACAGGACTAAACCAAGGACTAAAACAGGACCAAAACAGGACTAAACCAAGGACTAAATCAAGGACTAAACCAGGACTAAATCAAGGACTAAATCAAGGACTAAACCAAAGACTCAACCAAGGACTCAACCAAGGACTAAACTAAGGACTAAACCAAGGACTAAAACAGGACTAAAACAGGACTAAACCAAGGACTAAATCAAGGACTAAACCAGGACTAAATCAAGGACTAAACCAGGACTAAATCAAGGACTAAACCAAGGACTTAACCAAGGACTAAACTAAGGACTTAACCAAGGACTAAAACAGGACTAAAACAGGACTAAAACAGGACTAAACCAAGGACTAAATCAAGGACTAAACCAGGACTAAATCAAGGACTTAACCAAAGACTTAACTAAGAATAAAGATTACTCAATAATGAATCACTCCAAATACAACTTCAGGGGGTAAAATAGAAAAGTAAATAACTATAAGATGATTAAAAGTTCTGAAAAGTTGTAAAATATGTCTCTTTTTAACTTAGAAGCGCTTAAACCCAGCAGGTAGACGTCAGCGGTATGATTCAGTGAAGGCATGTTGGACAGGCTGGTGGTTCTGCGGCTGCGGTGAAGTAGGAAATAGGTGGGTTGCGGCATTAGCTGTAGATGAAAAGGAGATTTGAGCGGTAATATGACTGGGCTGAGAGGTGATTGGTCAAGGAGCAGTGGTAACAGCGTGTGATTGGCTGACAGTGACAAACCAAACAAACCCTGCATTATTCATCCTCTCCTGAACCACAGCGACATGATCCAATTATGAAAACCAACTCTGGGCAAGACCCATCACGGAAATCATTATTCTTGGAAATTAGCCGAGGTGGGTAGTACTTTTGGACTTTTCTAGCAGGATTCTTGTACTTCTGCTTACTTCACTTTTTACTTTTACTGCTAATATTTGCATTGCAGTAGCAGTACTCTTACTGTTACTGTGTCATTCAACTTGATCTACAGTACACTACAGTATTCAACTATACTCGATAGTCTATTTTTAGGTCTATTTTTAAATTATTTTAAGCCATTATTTACTATCTTGTTTAATTGAACGCTACATTTTCCTGCTGTTCTTGATCTGTGCGATCTGTGCGTTGCAACACTGGAATTTCCCCACTGTGGGACTAATAAAGGCATATCTTATATTATCTTATCTTAAGTAAAAGTTTTGCTTCCTCTTCCCTCTGTGAGTAAATCTAAAGTGACCATTTGTGTTTCTTGCAGCTCCTTCAGAAAAGTTTTAGTTTCATTTTTGTTTCTGTCCTTTGAAAACACCACATTTTGTGCCTTCGTATTTATATATATATTTTGTCATTTTACTACTCTTACTTACTCTTTACTTGAGCAGCACTTTTCCTACATACTTTTTACTTTTCTTGGACAACTTCTTTGTCCTTCTGCTTGAGAAATATTATGTTAAGTAACAAAAAAAGTAAAATTTTTGGCTTCTCTATGACCTCTGCCAAGTATTATTCACAAAGTGTCAAAATTAAGCCTGAAAAAGAAAGACTAGACCTACTATGTCTAATTTAATTGTATTTTTGGTGGAATGTTCCACCCTCTGCTTGTTTCCATAGAGATGTTATTGCGTTTCTTGAAATTCTGCTCAGTAAACATATCTATGTAGCTTTTTTTTTTTTTTTTTTTTCCCAATTACAGATGCTTTAATAGGTAAAAACTAGTGCTGACAGGCAATTAAAAAAAGAATCTAATTAATTACAGGATTTGTAATTAATTAATCTAGTTAGAGAGATTGTACGTGAGAGAACAAACCCACTTTGCTCATTCGTTTCTCAAATTCTGCGAGCGTGGTTTGGTGGTTTGGTGGTTTGGTGGTTTGGTGGTTTGATGAAGCGCGCTCTATCACCGGTAACAATGGAACTTGTCTGGACGTGTTTATCGTTCAAATGATCCGTCAGGCTGGAGCAGCTTCAGTGATCGGAAAATTCTTTTTGACAAAAGCTCCAAATCACGGCGTTCTTGTTGACCTTCATTCTTTTTTATAAATAAACTTGCCGTTCAAAGGCCCTGGCAGCGATTTGCTCGCCGCACGCCAAATTTAAAATGCGCATTGAATTACAGCTCATAATTAATTGCATAATTTTTTAAATGAAAACTGGGGGGAAAACTGCAGTGTGAAAGCGAACCGCACCAAAAAAAAAAAAAAAAAAAAGTGGTCTGGACCAAAGCAAGTGAACTTTCGGACTTTCCTGGTGTGAAAACAACCTTAGGTCGTTTTCACACCAGGAAAGTCCGAAAGTTCACTTGCTGACCAAATGTTTTTTTTATTTTTTTAATTTTGGTGCGGTTCGCTTTCACACTGCAGTTTTTCCCCAAGTGGACCAACATCTATAAACAAAACCACGTGTGCTGAGGTCGCTCAGCCATTGGACAGAAATGAGCCGTGTCAAAACGCCGTGTCCAAACGCGGAAGGAGGAGAATCATGCTGTTTTCAATCTAGCCTTAGCGATATGGTTTGCTCAGTTTTTACATTTCGCACAAATGTTTGAGCAGCATCGTGAGGTTTACACTATTGTACAATCAATTTCCAAACGACGAAGACACAGGGCAAGACGGCTACGGAGGACAGCGCTCATGTGTGCATCAAGTTCTGGCTCTTGCTCTTCACGCAAAAAGTAAGTAAGCCTCGTAAGTTTTGTTTTGTTTAGTTTCATTTCGTCAGCCTCGGTTTCCCATAATGCTCGACATACGACGGGAGCTCGTTAAGTACAAAAAGCCAACTTGTGTCGGATCGAGTCCGGTCTGCATTCTCACCTCAAACGAACAGCACCAGAGTTCGTATGGAACCGGACAGAAACCGACCTTTTTAGGTGGTCTCGGTTCGCTTGTTTGTTTCAAGACTTTTGTTTTTTATTCACACCAGCCCAAAAGGTCCGAATCAAAGGAGCAAACAAACTGGTTCGTTTTAAACGAACCAAACAAGGCAGGTGTGAAAACGACCTAAGAGCACATGGACTAGTATACACCCATGGAACCTACAGGACCACTGAGGATTACACAGATATAAGACCACATGGGAATAGAAAAGAAAGTAGAGGTCTGCGCGGGACAGTTCCAGTCCTGCTTATGCAAAGAATTGTATTTTTCATTCCCGCCCGCTTCTGCGATATTTTGTCCTGTTCCCGCCCACAAAATCCTGCAACATGGAGACGTTCGCTTTCTTTCTCACAAAAGGTCTTTTCCTTGGCTCGGAAAAACATAATTTCTTAAGTGGTAAGTTGGTGACATATTTATTGTTCAGCCATGCAAAACAGTAAATAGCCCTAAATTTGAGTGCCCATCATCTACATGACGTGACACAGTTGTTGGATGGGGCAGAATCTCACATGGAACTTGCCTGTTGTGGCTGCCGTGACAACCAAGTGTTGGGCCAAGTGAATTAATCCCCGACCAGCGATGTGTCATATGGAGGTCCACAGCAACAAAATCAACGTGAACAGAAAACATCCAGAGTGTGTGTACAAGTCTGAACCAGGACTAAACCAGGACTAAACCAGGACTAAACCAAGGACTTAACCAAGGACTAAAACAGAACTAAAACAGGACTAAACCAAGGACTAAAACAGGACTAAAACAGGACTAAACCAAGGACTAAAACAGGACTAAACCAAGGACTAAACCAAGAACTAAAACAGGACTAAACCAAGGACTAAATCAAGGACTAAACCAAGGACTTAACCAAGAACTAAACCAGGACTAAACCAAGGACTTAACCAAGGACTAAACCAAGGACTAAGCCAAGGACTAAACCAAGAACTTAACCAAGGACTAAACCAGGACTAAACCAAGGACTTAAAGGAAAATTAACGTTTTTTTTTTTTACAATCTGAGCCTTCTTTCGGCAATAAAACAAGTAGCTTTACTCACCCATAGCAGTTTGGTGTCAATTGGAGCAGTATCGCAGAACTTCTGTTGAGCCGTTCTGTTCTACTAGTGATCCCGTATCCGTTAGCGTGAGTGCTCGGGGCACTGATTTGCGGTGTCCAAATAACACAAACTTTAGCACTTTTCAAATCACAGAAGATCGCTGTGTCAGGGTAGACTGTTAGTAGATTCCAAAATGGCCTGAAACCCGATATCGCAACAGAAAAGTAAAGTTCAGAGCGGTGTTAGCTTCTTTCGGACTAGCGGTGTTTACAAAACAGCTGAGTTCACGCATGCGCACTGTCCTCTCTGATGACGTCATCAAATGAAACTATAGCTGGATATCGGGTTTCAGGCCGTTTTGGAATCCACTAAAAGTCTACCCTGACACAGCGATCTTCTGTGATTTGAAAAGTGCTAAAGTTTGTGTTATTTGGAGAGCGCAAAGTAATGCCCTGAGCATATGATACGAGCACCATGTTAACGGATACGGGATAATTAGTAGAACAGAACGGCTCCAACATAACTTCTGCGATACCACTCCAATTGACACCAAACTGTTATGGGTGAGTAAAACTACTTGTTTTATTGCCAAAAGAAGGCTCAGATTGTAAAAAAAAACGTTACTTTTCCTTTAACCAAGAACTAAACCACGACTAAACCAAGGACTTAACCAAGGACTAAACCAAGGACTAAACCAAGGACTAAATCAAGGACTAAACCAAGGACTTAACCAAGGACTAAACCAAGGACTTAACCCAGGACTAAATCAAGGACTAAACCAAGGACTTAACCAAGGACTAAACCAAGGACTAAACCAAGGACTAAACCAAGGACTAAATCAAGGACTAAAACAGGACTAAATCAATGACTAAACCAAGGACTTAACCAAGGACTAAACCAGGACTAAATCAAGGACTAAACCAGGACTAAATCAAGGACTAAACCAAGGATTAAACCAGTGCCAGTAACTTTTAATTCCGACCTGCCCTGAAGGCTACCACCACAGTGATGATGATCTGCAGGGGGAGGGCTTATCTTAATGTCATGCAAATGAGCCCAGAAGGTCTGGAGTTGGAGAACTTCACGAGCTGTTTTCAGAGCTTTCTAGAATCCGGTGTGCTGCTTTCAAATGGCCACAAATTCTTCAAATGTTCTCAGATTTCCATATGTAAGGCATCGTTGGAAAACTTAGAACCTCTGTAAATAACATCTGTAAATAACTCAAAATGCCTCCGGGACGACTCGTGACTGGTTTTTCCATGGCCGGGCACATTTCTCCACGGTCTTAGGAGCGTGACTTTTAGAGCGTGACTTTTATGCAGTTTCCTCTGAACTCCAACACTTCAGGTTTCTTGATTTTTTGCTGATGAATGTACCACTCTTTAAAGAACACTGGAGGTGCTCTGTTCTTCTGCCATGTCTTCGAAGCTCTATCAAACACGGAGAAGCGGAAAAGAATCTTAAATGAGTGCAAGATTAGACTACTTCTGCAAGTTTAGGCTGCTTAAAATGTTTTTATTAATGCCAAATGAAATATCAAGCACAAACCTGCCCGCTCCCGCATTGTGCAGTCCAGCCTGCGCACGCATTGACCTTTAAAATGTGTCCTTCGCCGCACAGTTTTGGGGCTCTAAAAGAAAGTACAGTGGTCCCTCGTTTATCGCGGGGGTTATGTTCTAAAAATAACAGCAAAATAATAATAAGCAAAATCCGCTAAGTAGGACAACTTTATATTTTACAATTATTCTACATGTTTTAAGGCTGTAAACGCCTCACCACACACATTATACACTTTTCTCAGACTGGAATTAAGGTTTTCTCAATTTCTCTCTTGTTTAAACACTGAAACTTTTGTAGATTTTCAACAAAATGCATTAATAAGCGGGGGGGGGGGGGGGTCACGGCTCCGGGAGTCCGGCTGGATACGCGAGGGGCGCGGAGACATGAGTCACTAGATCCGTAGGAAGCACCACGCTCATCCAACGGCACTGCCACGTCTTGGGACGCAATGCGCATTAACCTCCTGGAGAAGTGCGCGACACGTGCATTGTGGTCAAATCCGTGATAGAGCAGCATGACCGGCGTGAGGCCATGCATCTCATCCGGGGCTGCGAGCACGAGACCGAAGCCGGCAGTGTCCGGACCGTGCCTCCCCTCGGGACCCCGTCCACGGCCAACGACGCAGTCCGAGCCACGAAGCAAACACGCACATCAAACCTCGACATGAACTCAAGAGCCGCACGAAACCAGGCAAAGAGCCGCATGCGGTGGTTTAATTTTAGACCTGGATTAGACCTGGTTTAGTCCACGTTTAGTCCTGGTCTAGTCCCAGTCTAGTCCCGGTCTGGTCCCGGTCTGGTCCTCATGTCTTAGTCCCGGTCTAGTCCCGGTCTGGTCCTGGTCTAGTTCCAGTCTGGTCCCGGTCAGGTCCCAGTCTGGTCCTCATGTCTTAGTCCCGGTCTAGTCCCGGTCTGGTCCTGGTCTAGTTCCAGTCTGGTCCCGGTCAGGTCCCGGTCTGGTCCTCATGTCTTAGTCCCGGTCTAGTCCCGGTCTGGTCCTGGTCTAGTTCCAGTCTGGTCCCGGTCAGGTCCCAGTCTGGTCCTCATGTCTTAGTCCCGGTCTGGACTTAGTTCTGCTTCCTACAGATCCAGTGACTCATGTCTCCACGCCCCTCACTGACAAATCGGCAAAGGTCTACAGACGCAGAACACAATGTTGATACAATAAAAAACTGAAAAAATAAAATAAAAGCTGCAAAACAGCGAGGCCGCTAAAAGTGAACCGCGATATAGCGAGGGACCACTGTACTACCATTTAATGTAGAAAACCACATTATATTGTTTAAAGAAGGTGTTTTTTTAGTATATTGGTGGTATCAGAGTATTGAGTGTATTCCTTAGTATCGAAATCAAGTTTGAAATGTTAGTGTTCGTATCGCGACAACGCAACTTCAGCTACACCATTTTTGTATTTGACTGGAACAGATCTGGACTGGAACTGATACATCGTACAAGCCTACCTGTTGGTTAGCACGTTTACAGCACGAAAAACATTACAAAAACATCTTCATCTTCTCCTCGATTACCTCCAGCCCCAATAATGCGTAATATGAGACCTTTACCAACATAGCCTTTAAATGCTAATCCATAATCAATAATTATCCTGTGGAGAGATGCGTCACCGTATATCCTCCTATATTAGATAACACACACAACACAACCCCCTTCCCCCACCCATCTCCGCCCCCTCCTCACTCCAATTCACCAAAACAATAGAACCCTGCGAAAGACGCATTCGTTTGAGAGGGAACGTAATTAGTACAAGAATGGTTCTAATTATAAGCCATTGTGCGGTAATTATCTCGAGATCTCTATCCATTTTCCGAACACGCGACCCTTCGTAATTGCAGCGTTTGAGTCCTTAAAGGCGCTGTACCTGATTGTTACTGTTTTAAAGGTGCTATATTACGCAAAATTGACTCTCGTGAGCTTTTAAACATGTTAGAATGTTGTTTCCTGCTCAAAAACAGAACAAAAACCTGGAGTTGCGTTTTGTTTCATTCACGTTTGCGTAACTCTTTATTATTAGTCTGTCTACATCTAAATGCTCTGTTCCACCTTGTGATGTCACAAAGCGAAGTTAACAGCTCCTTTTACCTTTAGTTCAGTAGAGATGGGCAATTTCCAGGTTTGAAAGTGTCCAAGTGATTCTAGTGAAGGTGTGTGGAGTTTAAAAACACAGTAGAGCACTTCCTGTATCACCACATGACATCACAAGGTGGAGTAGAGTGTTTTGTGTTTCAGAGAAAAACTCAAGAAGCCTAAACAGGGTTTGTGTATTAAACGTGTTAATGAAACAAAACACAACTCCAGGTCTGTTAGTGATGAAGAAACAACATTAGAACATTGATCAGAAAATAGTGCAACATGGAACCTTTCCGCAGAACTTGTTCATTGTAAACAGTTTGCAGTGGTCCAAAGTTATTCCTCACTTAACTTATGCATTCATAGGCCAATATTTTGTTTGGCCCAACCAGCTGCCTAAATATGCATGAAAAACACGCATAAAGCTTAGTTTGAACACTTTACTTCAGAGAGGCAGTACAAAAATGTGATTACACTGTTCTCTACACAGTTTGTAGTAAAATAAAACTGAATCCAACTGCCTAACCGGCTGGTTAGCTCAGCTGGTAAGTCACTGACTTTCCCCGGCGGGATGTGGGTTCACATCCCCCCGGCAATGAGCTATCCAGTGTGGGTCCTTGGGCAAGACCCTTCACGGTACTGCCCCCCGAGCGCCGAAAGATGGCTGCTCACTGCTCCTGAAAAGGATGGGTCAAATGCAGAAGTCAAATTTCTCCCGTGTGTCACTGTGTGTCATTGTGTGTGAGACCAATAAAGGCTTAATCTTAAATCTCTTCAGTCTGCTGCCATCACGAAGGAGACCGAGGAGCCTCAGGGCCAAGACCAGCAGACTGCTTTTAGTTATTATTGCCATAGTTACTTTGAAAAAGTAATCTGACTACTGACTACTGACTACTTCTTTAAAAAGTAACTTACTTACATTACTGACTACTTGCTTTTAAAAGTAACTAAGTTAGATTACTTTTAGTTACTTTCAGCAGAGGCTTATTAGAACATATAAAATGGGAATGCTTTTATAACAAAAAGTCCATATAATCCTTCAATAATTCAATAATACACAGGATATATGTTATCACACACACACACACCTTAGTCCTGGTTTAGTCCTGGTTTAGTCCTGGTTTAGTCCTGGTTTAGTCCTGGTTTAGTCCCGGTTTAGTCCTGTCTTAGTCCTGGTTTAGACCTGGTTTAGACCCGTTTTAGTCCTGGCTTAGTCTTGGTTTAGACCTGGTTTAGTCTTGGCTTAGTCCTGGTTTAGACCTGGTTAAGTCCCGGTTTAGTCCTGGTTTAGTCCTGGTTTAGTCCTGGTTTAGTCCTGGTTTAGACCTGGTTTAGTCTTGGCTTAGTCTTGGTTTAGAGCTGGTTTAGTCCTGGTTTAGTCCCAGTTTAATCCTGGTTTAGACCCGGTTTAGTCCTGGTTTAGTCTTGGTTTAGTCCTGGTTTAGAGCTGGTTTAAAGACCTGGTTTAGACCTGGTTTAGTCTTGGTTTAGTCCTAGTTTAGTGCCGAAATAGATGCAGAAATAATCTGATAATATGTCTCACCCATAAGAACGCGGTCACTCCAGATGGTTTGCGTATAGACGTGTAAGCGCGCGTCGGGTATATCCGTGGTCTTTCAGAAGCTCCGGAGAAAAGGATATAATCCCGAATTTATCCCGTGTCCCGAGGCGAGAGTTCCTTCTTACGTAGCAATAACGTAGCAAGTTAAGGATTCTTCTTCTCTTGGAAATCCCGCGTAAATATCACGCAGCTCGCTCACAGCTGATCGGCGAACAGGTGCAAACACAACAGAGCTAATCATGATTGGCGGGAGCGCGATCGGTGCGTAATTATACTGCAACATACATGTTTGGAAGCTGATCTGGCTTTGGCGCCGCTGAGCCGAGATGACATAACCTCGTAAGAAACGTGTAGCCAAAAAATAAGAATAAATAAATGTAACCTACGTTCCCCTGAAATGCAGAATCACTTTATTTATTGCTATTTTAGTAATGTTTTTATTAAGTTGTATTATTTTATGTGCAGCACTTTGGAAACTGTTTCTGTTTATAAAATGTGCTATAGAAATAAAGTTGGATTGGATTGGACTGAAAGACAGCTTCATCCACCAAACTGTCCTGCCTCCCCAATGACACTACTGCTTAAAGGACACTTAAAGGACACTGACACTGCTGCTTAAATGACACTTAAATGACCCTGACACTGCTGCTTAAATGGCACTTTAAAGGGATATGCCACCCCCAGGTCAAACTTGGGCATCTCCCCACAGTCCAGAGACTAAAATAAGTGGTGGAAAGCGTTTTTTCTGGTGACGCAGCCATTGTCCAGGTCTGTCAGCACTGACCGCCGCTGTATCTGCAGCTACTCCGCTACGCTGACAGGGGAATCCCAGTTACGCACCAGGAAGGGAGTTCCCCTGTTACGCAGCGTGGTGTGTGCTTCGTCTGTCTTTTTCCGCACTGAAAAATAGTTCCCACCCAAAATGACCAAGTCAATATGATGAAGTCGATATGAATGCCCACTACACAGAAAGTAATTGGGAAACGCATCAAGCAAATTAATTCCTTTTGACTGAAATCTTTCTCTGGCGACGTTAGACTCCAGTCTAACGCGGAGTAGCTGCAGATACCGCGGCGGTCAGTGCTGACAGACTCGGACAATGGCTGGGTGAGCAGGAAAACGCTTTCCACCACTTATTTTAGTCTCTGGACTGTGGGGAGATGCCCAAGTTTGACCTGGGGGTGGCATATCCCTTTAATGACACTGACTGCTGCTTAAATGACACAGTTTGAGCTTTATTACGCTACACACTGTGTGTTTTACTTATTTGTATTATATACAAGTTTACTGTACTTTTGGGTATATGTGATGTTTTAGTCATGGTGTTTATTGTCTTGTTTATCACATGTTTTATGTTCACTGTGGGCCTAGGGGGCGCTGCAATTTCAAATTCCATATGTGCACCCTGTTCATATGGTTTTTGACAATAAAGCTGACTTGAACTTTGGATTTTAAGATTAAGATTAAGCCTTTATTTGGTCTCACACACAATGACACACAGTGACACATGGGAGAAATTTAACTTCTGCATTTGACCCATCCTTTTCAGGAGCAGTTAGCAGAGATGTTTCAGCGCCCGGGGGGCAGTACTGTGAAGGGTCTTCCCCAAGGACCCACACTGGCTTGCTCATTGCTCATAACCTGCTCTACACGATCCTGGTGATCTATTTATAATCTATTTTACTATTTTGTCCATAAATAAATTCTTATTCCTAACATGAAACTAAAAAAAGCTCCATTTGACTGAAGCTTCTTTACACAGTCTATGGGCAAGACACATTTTGCTCAAATACAGAGGACAAAAATCTTGTACCAGCCGTTTAAAAAATATGACGATAATAATAATAATGGTTTATTGTGTTCACTTATGCACGAACGCTAAACGTATGGACTACAAATGCTCGCGGCTGATGCCCGTCTGTTTTTATTGGCTGTGGTACAACTCAGCTGGGGGTTCGGTGCTGTTCAAGGGCACCTTCTCTGTGAATGTGTCCAAGGGGAAATTAGGGAATGAAATAATGCCATTTTATTTAAAGCCACAGTGTGTAACTTTTCTGGAGATAGCACGTCACCTGCATGATCTGATGGAAACAGGAAGTTAAAACCATACTTTTCCAGATAAGAGTCAGGTTTGTGGAGATGCGAGCCTGGTCAATTTCAATTAAAAGGTGCATTGTCTGACTTCTGGTGGAGGATCCATCAAATTTCTCCATGGAGATGTTATTGATTTGTCTGAAATGTTTGACAGTATGGCATTAAACGTTTATATCTTCATGGAGACCAAACCAGACCGAGTTACAGGTCAGATCTGTGGAGAGGTGACCCCATTCACAGTTAGAACGTTTGTTTTTGTCCATATTTTTGAGCTATAAAACCACCTGTAATTCAATAAATGTAAAGTAGAGCTGTTTAATGTCGCACTGTGGAACATTCCAGACAGTATCCAATGACGTATCCATAGAAACAAGCAGGTGACGGACCACCAATCAAAAAGTAAGTGCACCTTAAACAGGATTTGATACTTGTCCCTTTTACATTGGATGATTTTAGATCGGCAGCCACGACAAACTACGCCCCCTCCACCGAGCACGTGTCGATTCACTGTTTGGGTCAGTTATGTTAAAGTGAAACTAAAACGTATTGGCGTTTTAATGTATTTACAGCTCTGGAACAAAATAAGAGACCACTGCATTTTCTTCTGAAATCAGCATCTCTACATGTATTAGAGCCATTCCATTCCAGCGTCTGTTGAATTCCAACACAAACACAAAGCTGAGCTACTTCAGTTCTTGCACCAGGAGTGGAATAAAGTCACCCAAGAACAATGTGAAAGACTGGGACTAAACCAGGTCTGAACCAGGACTAAACCAGGTCTAAACCAGGACTAAACCAGATCTAAACCAGGACTAAACTAGGATTAAATCAGGCCTAAACTTGGACTGAACCAGGGCTAAACCAGGTTAAAACAGGGACTAAACCAGGATTAAACTACTGCTAAACCAGGTCTGAATCAAGACTAAACCAGGTCTAAACTAGGACTAAACCCGGTCTGAACCAAGACTAAACCAGGTCTAAACTAGGACTAAACCGGGTCTGAACCAAGACTAAACCAGGTCTAAACTAGGACTAAACCGGGTCTGAACCAAGACTAAACCAGGTCTAAACTAGGACTAAACCGGGTCTGAACCAAGACTAAACCAGGTTTAAACTAGGACTAAAGCAGGTCTAAACTAGGACTAAACCCGGTCTGAACCAAGACTAAACCAGGTCTAAACTAGGACTAAACCCGGTCTGAACCAAGACTAAACCAGGTTTAAACTAGGACTAAACCCGGTCTGAACCAAGACTAAACCAGGTCTAAACTAGGACCCAAGAACAATGTGAAAGACTTGTGGAGAACATGAAAGCTGTGATTAACTCATTGGCTGCCGGAGACGTCTATAGACGTTCGGGCGAACCCAACCGTTGATTGCCAGAACGTCTATAGACGTTCAACACGTTTTTCAGCGGGGGTTGCTAGGTTACAGCCTGGAGCAACTTTTGAGGTGTAATTCACGTCTCTCAACCTGTAGATGGCGATCTTGTATCATTATTTGCCGATCAGAGCCGGGGAAGAAAGGAGGAGTGCAGTGTGTGTATAGATGTGTGTAAGATGGCGAGGCCAGCGAACCCGGAAAAGCAGATAACTGTTGATCAGCGCCTATGGAGCGATCAGATCGCTCTTGGGACCCAGGATCCTGGATCAGAGGATCGCAGAGACAAGCCGGATCAAGCAGAGAGGTCTGAGCAGAGATCTGCTGTGCCCGAGGAGGGGGCGTGTCCTGTGTGCGCTGCACGGACCAGGGAGTCTCCTCAGAACTACGACAGCTCCAAAGAAGAAGTTTACTGACTTGGAGCAGTAATGGTGCTGTATGGTAATTGTAATGAATGAAGTTGTGTGTGTGTGTGTGTGTGTGTGTGCGTGCGTGCGTGCGCGTGTGCGTGCGTGCGCGCGTGCGTGTGTAGCTGTGTGTGTGTGTAAAGGTTTATGCATGGGCTTGTGTGTATGTACATATATATATGTGTGTGTGTGTGTGTGTGTGTGTGTGTGTAGGTGTGTGTGTAGGTGTGTGTGTGTGTGTATTAGTTTTTATTATGGGTCTGTACTCTGGGCCTCAGACAAAGCCTCAACAAAGTTCTATTTTATATGAAAAGATATTATTATATCCTGTAAACATCTCTTGGCACTATTCACAGAGCCTTATATTCTTATATTTGTAAATAAAAAATGTACTTTGTCATCAAAAATCTCTTTCTCTGTTATTTTAGATGTTTGAGGTGTCACTAAATCAATAAATATTGATGTCAAAGTCACTGATCTGCTCGAAATCCTTCTCTGAACTCAACGCTCGTTTTCTCCATTTCTTGCTCAAAAACCAGTGTTTTTGCTGAAACTTCCCTATGTTCTACTATCAGTTATTTGAGAACCGAAAAGGTTAGAAACATAATTTTTTTCCAGGTGAAAGAAGAGAGTCTAGGCTTTATTTTGATGTGTGCCATGTTTATATAGTCAAAGAACTCAGTATTCTGTGAGTCTTGTAAAATCAGTGAAAATTCTCTGAATCTCTGGCACTCTACAGGCTTAGATTTTGAAAACAGGCTGGCAGTGAAAGAGTTAAAAATAAGGGTTATTGCACCAAATATTGATTTGTGAAATCTTCTTAAGTGTAAACATTAGTATTATGTTGTTTTAAAATGAATTTGATCTTGTTTCTTTGCATTGTTTGAGGTCTGAAAACATGGATCTTTTTTGTTATTTTGACCATTTGTCATTTTCTGCAAATAAATGCTCTAAACGATAATATTTTTATTTGGAATTTGGGGGAAATGTTGTCAGTAGTTTATAGATTCAAACAAAAATGTTCTTGTTTAGTCCTGGTTTAGTCCTGGTTTAGTCCTTGTTTAGTCCTAGTTTAGTCCTGGTTTAGTCCTGGTTTAGTCCTGGTTTAGTCCTAGTTTAGTCCTGGTTTAGTCCTGGTTTAGTCCTTGTTTAGTCCTAGTTTAGTCCTGCTTTAGTCCTGCTTTAGTCCTTGTTTAGTCCTTGTTTAGTCCTTGTTTAGTCCTGGTTTAGTCCTGTTTTAGTCCTAGTTTAGTCCTGGTGTAGTCCTGTTTTAGTCCTAGTTTAGTCCTGGTTTAGTCCTGGTTTAGTCCTTGTTTAGTCCTAGTTTAGTCCTTGTTTAGTCCTTGTTTAGTCCTGGTTTAGTCCTTGTTTAGTCCTGTTTTAGTCCTGTTTTAGTCCTAGTTTAGTCCTGGTTTAGTCCTTGTTTAGTCCTAGTTTAGTTCTAGTTTAGTCCTGGTTTAGTCCTGGTTTAGTCCTGGTTTAGTCCTTGTTTAGTCCTGGTTTAGTTCAAGTTTAGTCCTGGTTTAGTCCTGCTTTAGTCTTTGTTTAGTCCTACTTTAATCCTGGTTTAGTTCTTGATTAGTCCTGGTTTAATTGATTGGCAATTCTTGAGCTGAAATGATCCAAATTGTGGAGTTTAAAATCACATTGGGGCATTTCTTCTATTACCACATGACATCACAAGGTGGAACAGAGCGTTTTGAGGTTGTGTTTTCAGTTTGAGATGAGAAATCAGCGTAAATATAAAGGTTTTGTGTGTCAAATGTGTGTGAATGAAAGAAAACACAACTCCAGGTCAGTGTGTGATGAGGAAAACAACATTTAAACAGACCAGAAAACGTGAAATATGAACCGTTTAATTACTAGAGAATACCTAAACGCATCATAGTCCCTCCATTAACACGTTTTGGGTTCTTTGACCTGAGAAAAGATGATTTAAATTGGTTTTCGCTCACTTGAGGTTCTCTACGTAAACAAAGTGAACGATGGCGATGGCGAGGAGGAGACGGAGAGGCTGAGGAGGCTGAAATCCGTGCTGTCTTTGAGTTTTCTTTATGGGGCGTTGAAACCAGGATTTTTGCTGAGCTCGCACGTCTCCGCTCCCCCCCCCCGCGGGACCGTCCTTTGTGCGCTCTGTCCGGCCAAGAACCACTGAATATGACAAAAATAATATCGTACACAAAAGAGCCGAAACACGCTGACAGAAGAAACCGCTGACAGAACCAAACCTAACTAAGAAATGACAACATGGTAATTTAAAATAAAATAAAATAAAAATATACATCACGGCCGGTTGATCTCTTGGCGTTGTGAAAAAAGCTGCATATGGGAAAAAACGGAAAAACAATATAAGGCAGGGTTAGTGGATTTTTTAGCGTTTGTATTCAGTGCAAATGAGAAGGTATTTTCCATTGACTTACCTGGTAAAATATCGAATACATAAATAAATACATAAATAAGTAGCGTGTGTACCAAAGTAAAGAGGAGGTATTATCCAGAATCGATGTTTGCAGTTTCTCTATCAATCACATGCGCAGAATAAATAAATATTAGATTACATTATAGTTTTTTTTTTTTTTTTTTTTGCATACCCAGAGGTCTGTGTAAGTGCTTATGTGCGCAAATGTCCTCGTAAAAGTACTTCAAAATGCATACTGTGTGATGTGTGCCCCATCGGAGCCCTACAGCGTTCCTCCGTGTGCGACTGTAACACAAGCTACTGCACCGCTGCCTCCACCGGCGAACACAGGGGCCCTTTATGCGGGGACAGGGGCCCTTGTGAGCAAGACCACCCCCTCGGACCCCCTCGCTCCTCTGAGTCTGCTGCAACGTACTGTGTCCTCAGGTACGCTGCACAAAAACAGTCCGGATGTACTGTAAGTAGGGCTGGGCGGTATACTGTTTCATACCAAATACTGGTGTTTTTTTTTTAAAGATATTCCAATACCGGTGAGTGTGTGCGTACAAAACGTCGGGAACGTGGCGCCGCAGGACATTGTTTGAGAGCGGGACTGTTTCGCAGTGTTGAGCTGTGAACAACATGGACGGAGAAAATGTTACAGACGCAGAGGAACTTATACCGAAAAGAGGAGCCATGCCAGCTCTGGAAAAAAAATAAGAGACCACTGCAAAATGATCAGTTTTTCTGATTTTACTACTTATAGATTGGTACTTAAATTGTTGGTGAAGTTCACAGAATGTCAGTGTTA
Organism: Paratrypauchen microcephalus; assembly: GCA_036785185.1. NCBI lineage: Eukaryota > Metazoa > Chordata > Actinopteri > Gobiiformes > Gobiidae > Paratrypauchen > Paratrypauchen microcephalus. The sequence continues at coordinate 1,306,508 of JAVJIX010000164.1, forward strand.
CTTCAGGGAACAATAAATATTTTTTGACATTTTTTACATTAGCTGCATGGTGGCAACATATGTGACACCCCTAAATCCCCCAATTTAGGAACTTTATTTGGAAAAAAAAAAGTATGGGGTATGTCTAATAATGTAAAAATACATGTCTGATTGGAATTTGGCAGCTCTGGTACAAAAAAAAAAAACTTTTTTCTATGCAAGAAAGGGTTAAAACAACATAATACTAATGTTTACACTTAAGAAGAGTTCAGAAATTAATATTTGGTGCAATAACCCTTATTTTTAATCACAGCTTTCATGCGTCTTGGCATGCTCTCCACAAGTCTTTCACATTGTTCTTGGGTCCTAGTTTAGACCTGGTTTAATCTTGGTTCAGACCGGATTTAGTCCTAGTTTAGTCCTGGTATAGACCTGGTTTAGTCTTGGTTCTGACCTGGTTTAGTCCCAGTCTTTCACATTGTTCTTGGGTGACTTTATTCCACTCCTGATGCAAGAGCTGAAGTAGCTCAGCTTTGTGTTTGTGTTGGAATTCAACAGACGCTGGAATGGAATGGCTGTAATACATGTAGAGATGCTGATTTCACAAAAAAATGCAGTGGTCTTTTTTTTTTTTTTTTTTTTCCAGAGATGTAATTCAGCTTTAAAAAATCTGACACCGATCAAACAACCGTATTCTGTAAATGTCGTCGGGCTAAAGTTGTCGCCGCAGGAGGCGACACAAGTGATCTGCTTCACCACCTCCGTCATAAACATGTCCTGGAATATGAAGAAACTAAGATCTGCATCCTCTTCCACGTCTGCAGGAAACGTTCAAGTCGGCGCCGCGACACAAAACGCCACTCAGACGTCACTCAAAGACACGTTTGCTAAGGGGACCGCCTACGACAAGAAAAGCAAACGGTGGAACGATATTACCAACGCTGTTACTGTCCACTTCGCCAAAGACATGGCACCACTTAGTCCTGTTGAGAAAGGAGCTTCAAGGAGACGATTAAAGCACTGGACCCAGATATGTTTCACCAAGTCGAATTTACTGCAATAATTATTCTCTAAATTATTAGGAAATGGGGTTAACACCTAGTCATACATGAAAAAAATGTCGTAACCTTCTATTGAATCTATGGAATCATGCGGGTAACACGCCACCTCCAGAATGTTATGTGGTGTTGCTTTAAACGGACTAAAAAGTAAAAAGTAGTCAACATCAAAATTACCGCTTCATGACATCATAAGGTGGAACAGAGTATTTAGAGCTTTGAAGACAGAGCTTTATGGAGACACACTAATAATAAACGGTTACTCAAACATGTGCGAATGAAACAAAATACAACGACAGGTTGATGAAGTAACATTATAGTTTAAGGTTGTATTGATGATTTTCCAAGGAACGAGAAATCCAGCAACTGTTTGTCCTTTTTCAAATGTTGCGCATGCGTGACACTTTCTCCTTCTCTTTTTCTTTCAGCGACCTCATAAACCAGGGGTGTCAAACTCAATTTGGTCCTGGGGCCGTATCCAACCTACTTTGATCCCAAAAGGGTCGGATCAGAAAACTCATGGCAAATATACCCCAAAAATAGCACTTGTAGTGGCGTTTAAGATTATATTCCTTGGGCACTGCCACTTGTTGCAAACACACCGAGCGTACAGGTTTCCCATTCACCCCCGTGAACAAATAGGAATTAGTCCATTTTTCTTGGAAAATACTGCACTCGGTGTCCACTTTTCTCATTTTTGACATTTTAATAGAATATTAAAATATCGTTAAAATATGTTAATAGAAAATCAGGGGAGGGCCAGATTAAAGGTCTTGGAGGGCCGAATCTGGCCTCCGGGCCGCATGTTTGACACCCCTGTCATAAACGGACTTTCTTTTGCGACCAGCTGGCAGTGGATTCTTGTCTGCCTTTGCAACAAACTTTGTGCAAACTGTGAGGAAGCTACAGCTGGAAAAAGCCACTAAGAGCCGTAAAGACGTTAACAGTGTCTTGCGTCTGTGGAATGCGTGAGAGGCGTAAACGTAAACCACGTAATCCCAACGCGCGACAGCAAGTCAGTTACGCTAGAAACGTAGGGAGTTTGATTGACAACCTAGCAGTAGATAACGATAATGTTTATCTGACCCCACCATGTCCACAGTTGTAGGATTTTAATTTTTAATTTTTTTTTGGTCATTGTAATTACAAGACTGCTGCCTCGCTTTAATGCTGTCAGTGACAATTTGAAACAAAAACAACAAAAATCCTCCACACAACCTTTAAGAGCACAAATCATCTCGTGTTGTTTAAGCAGCAGTGCCAGTGTCATTTAAGTATAATTTAAGCAGCAATGTCAGAGACATTAAAGTGTCATTCAAGCAGCAGTGTCAATATCATTAAAGTGCCATTTAAGCAGCAATGCCAGTGTCATTAAAGTGCAATTTAAGCAGCAGTGTCAATGCCATTAAAGTGTCATTTAAGCAGCAGTGTCAATGTCATGAAAGTGTAATTTAAGCAGCAGTACCAATGACATGAAAGTGTCATTTAAGCAGCAGTGCCAGTGTCATTTAAGTGTCATTTAAGCAGCAGTGGTAATGCCATTAAAGTGTCATTTAAACAGCAGTGTCAACCTCATTAAAATATAATTTAAGCAGCAGTGCCAGTGTCATTAAAGTGTCATTTAAGCAGCAGTGTCAATGTCATTACAGTGTAATTTAAGCAGCAGTGTCACGTCAGTACTTTCTGGTCAGTTTGTGTTAAATTAAAGCTCAGATTAAAGTGTAACAAAGCCTCAGACAGAGCAGAGCCTATAGTTAGCATCACACCCCAGGCAATGCTAATAACATCTGCAAAGAATCAATAGTCTCATAAATCTGGAAGCCAAACTTACCCAACAAAGTCAACACTATTCAAAATTCAGACTAGCCCAAACGCGGATCATTTGCCCAGCTTCTTCTGAGTTTTTGCAGTGCAGACCTCCATAAAGCCGCCCAGCGCAGCACCGGTGGGCCCTTTGCATTTGACCCGTAGCCGTCTCACCTCGGCATCACCCGCGGAGGTCCTGCAGGTCCGGGGGTTCTAGGAAACCCTCCATCCTCTCTCCACCTTTTGATCCCTCACATGTTCTCAGCTTTCGTCCGTACAGTGAGCCCCTGTCAACGCCTGTCCCAGATTAACGCGCAAATTATCCTATCTCCAAGAGGCCCGGGAGAACGCATTCCCACAATTATCCTTGGAATTCTTTTTTTTTTTCCTCTCTTTCCTTGGATAGGTGTTTTTGTACGGGCCTGTTCCTAGAATCCAGGGTCCCGTGGGTGTCATTTAGGTGGTGAAAAGCTTCCTGTACAAGTATTTCTAACAGAGCTGGTTATAGAGCGTACTGGGGTGGCTAAAACGAGGTACGATATTTTAAAGGAGATGTTGTTTCCTCATCAGAAACATACCCGGGATTGCACTTTGTGATTCCACGTGGTGATACAGGAAGTGCTCCACTGCATGGTTATTATAGTTAACGAAAAGAAATGGAAAAACGAAAGCTTAAATTGAAAAAATATTTTGGTTAACTGAAATAAATAAAAACGACAATTAAAAAGAAAAAAAAAACTAAAACAAACTGAAACTGTATTATTGTGTGTTTACAAAAATAACTACAACTTACTGAAATTATAGATAAACTAAACCAGGACTAAAGCAGGTCTATACCAGGACTAAACCAGGACTAAAGCAGGGCTAAACTAGGACTTAACAAGGACTGAACCAGGACTAAACTAGGACTAAACCAGGACTAAACCAGGACTATACCAGGACTAAACCAGGACTAAACCAGGGCTAAACTAGGACTTAACAAAGACTGAACCAGGACTAAACTAGGACTAAAGCAGGACTATACCAGGACTATACCAGGACTATACCAGGACTAAACCAGGACTAAACCAGGACTAAACCAGGGCTAAACTAGGACTTAACAAGGACTGAACCAGGACTAAACTAGGACTAAACCAGGACTAAACCAGGGATAAACCAGGACTAAAGCAGGACTAAACTAGGACTTAACAAGGACTAAACCAGGACTAAAGCAGGACTAAACCAGGACTAAAGCAGGACTAAACTAGGACTTAACAAGGACTAAAACAGGACTAAAGCAGGACTAAACCAGGACTAAAGCAGGACTAAACTAGGACTTAACAAGGACTAAACCAGGACTAAACCAGGACTAAACCAGGATTAAACCAGGGCTAAACCAGGACTAAACCAGGACTAAACCAGGGCTAAACTAGGATTTAACAAGGACTAAACCAGGACTAAAGCAGGATTAAACCAGGACTAAACCAGGGCTAAACCAGGACTAAACCAGGGCTAAACCAGGACTAAACCAGGGCTAAACCAGGACTAACCTAAACTAGGACAATTGAAAGAAAAAAACGATAACTGAAACTGTATTGTGTGTTTACAAAACTAAAACTAACTGAAATTATAGATAAATCGCTCTTCGTTTTCATCTTTGTCAGTTTATTTCCAAGCCTTTTTTGGAGTTGTTAAATGTGGACGTTTTGGTGTGTATTTTCATTTGTTTTTGCACTTAAGGATGCAGCTTGTGGACGGCTTTGGTTGTTGTGGGGGTAAACCTGAATAAATGTTTTTAAATTGTATTTGTTTGTTGTAAGTTTGATAACACAATACTTTCTTTTTGAATGTGGCTTAAAGCTCATAAGAGTCAGTTTTGTGTAATATAGATCCATTAACGTAAGGGAGAGCCTAAACATTGCAGTATCAGAGGAAGTATTGGAACAGTGTGTGGAGAGGCTGGTATTTGTTTTGAACTGGATCTGATTTTACATATACGAGGTAAACATATAAAATATAGCTTTTACTGACTTACTCATGTAATTTATGGTTTGGTTCTCAAAACGATTATCCATTCAGAAAGCAGGAGCCTCACACAAATGTAAAATTTGGGTTGTCAGTTTCTATGCTGCAGTCTTTTGACGTCATGATACATTTTTGTAAAGCTGAAATGTGATTCTCGTCCTAGTTTGTCAGTTCATGTTTCAGTCTTTTTGTCAATCAAAGTTCAAAGTCGACGTCAGCTTTATTGTCAAAAACCATATGTACAGGTTGCACACACAGGATTTGAAATTGCAGCGCCCCCTAGGCCCACAGTGAACATAAAACATGTGATAAACAAGACAATAAACACCATGACTAAAACATCACATATACCTGTAGCAAAGGTACAGTAAACTTGAATATACTGTAATACAAATAGGTAAAACACACAATGTGGAGCGTAATAAAGCTCAAATGGTGTTGTTTATGCAGCAGTGTCAGTGTCATTTAAGTGTCATTTAAGCAGCAGCAGTGTCAATGTCATTAAAGTGTAATTTAAGCAGCAGTGTCAATGTCATTAAAGTGTCATTTAAGCAGCAGCAGTGTCAATGTCATTTAAGTGTCATTTAAGCAGCAGCAGTGTCAATGTCATTTAAGTGTCATTTAAGCAGCAGCAGGGTCAATGTCATTAAAGTGTCATTTAAGGAGCAGTGTCAGTGTCATTTAAGTGTCATTTAAGCAGCAGCGTCAATGTTATTAAAGTTTCATTTAGGCAGCAGTGCCAGTGTCATTAAAGTGTCATTTAAGCAGCAGCGCCAATGTCATTAAAGTGTCATTTAAGCAGCAGTGTCAGTGTCATTCAAGTGGCATTTAAGTAGCAGTGTCATTGTCATTAAAGTGTAATTTAAGCAGCAGTGTCAGTGTCATTAAAGTGTCATTTAAGCAGCAGTGTCAGTGTTATTAAAGTGTCATTTAAGCAGCAGTGTCAGTGTCATTTAAGTGTCAATTCTGGATGATAATGTGAAACATAAAACATAAATCGCAAATCTAATCTTGGTCTTGGTAATCTGGATTTGTTGGTTCCATGTCTCTGTGAACTTTGAACTGATGTAAAACAGACCAATACTGACCACAGGTACTATACACCAAAAAGTCTGAATTGGAAAAACGATGAAAACCTGCCAAATGTACGGAAGCCGACAGAGGCCATGTTCGTAATGATTATTTTCCACCTTAATAATGAGAAAATTAACTCGAGATCTTGAGAAAATTACACAATTAATTTGTGATCTCGAGGAAACACTGTATCTCTGTCGGTAAAGACGAAGCCGGGCCAGTCTTCTGCGGAAGCGCCGCGGACTAATCTTGAAATTATCCCGAATTAAAAGACGTAATGCAATCTCCCCCTGTGTCAACCCCTGATCAAAATATTGCCTTATCAGCTGATCGATTATTATTCCAGACATTCTAATGACCAAATGAGAATGTCTCATTTCTCAGAATGAGAAATAGCCCCCAAATCAGCCTTGTCACAACAAGGCGGTAGACGTTTCAGTTGTTTTCTCGAGGAATAATTGTTTCATTTTCTCGAGATCTCGAATTAATGATCTCGTTATCTTGGGATAACAAGGAAGAAAAAATATTGCTTATGAATATGACCTCTGTCGACTTCCGTAGAAATGCACTTTTAAAATGCATAAAATGATCTTTGTATTTATTTATTTTTTTATTTTTTTTTTACAAATATAGGACAAGTTCATTGCAACCTTTGTAAATCCGCAGACCCACTTTTGTTGGTGGTGTTTAAGTCCTTTAAAGGGAAGTGTGCCAGAGCCCAGGGGACGTATGGACAAAGCTATAGGAAAAATACATGAAATCTACGCACATGCCTTTAAACAATAGAACAGCGACCTGAGACAAAGAGCGGGGGATGAACGCTGACAGCTAAAGAAAAGATGATCCACTACCTCTGCAGACCCTCTCCCCCAGACACCTCCCCCACTTCCACCCCTCCTTCACGTCTTTCTTCTCTCCCTCCGTCCATCTCTTTTTGTGTTTTTTTTGTTGTTTTCACACCTCTTTTCTTCCCTCTGCCACCTCCTGTTGTCCCTATACCCTATATTTCTCTCTCCTTCTTTACCTCTCCCTCGCTCCTTTTGCCCTTGGTCCCTCTCTTTCACTTTTTCTTCCTCTTTTTCCTCTATTGTTTTTCCCACATTTTCCCATATCACTCTCTCCATCATTCTTTTCTGTTCTTCTCCTTCCTTCTCTTGCTCTCTCTGTCCCGTTTGAACATCTCTCCCTTTTCTCCCGCCTCACTCTTTTTCTCCTCTTTTTCTTCCTCTCATCCTCCCTCTCTCTCGCCTCTTCTCCTCTCTCCTCCCTCCTTCTTCTTATCTCTCCCTCTTTTCCTTTTTCTCTTATCTCTTATTCTCCCGCTCTCTTTATGTGTTTTTCCTCTCTCCATCCCTCTCTCTTGTTGTTTTCCCCACCTCCGTCTCTGTCTTTCTTTCCCTCTCCTTTTATCTTCTCTCTCTCCATCTTCCCCACCATCTATTTTCCTCCTCCCCTCTCCTGTTCCCCAATGCTTCCCTCTTTCTTGTCTCCTCCACCTCCTCGTTTTCTCTCTCCCTCTCTTTTCCCTCCTCTTCTGCTCTGTTTCTCTCTCTCTATGCCCCTACACCCCCCCCTTTCTCTCACTTTCCCTCCCTCCTTCCTCCCTCTCTCCTTCTACCATTCCCCCCCTCCACTCTCTCCCTCTTTCCCTCTCTTCTCCCCTTTATCTCTCCATCCCTCCCTCTTTACCTCCTTCCCTTATCTCGTATTCTCCCGCTCTCTTTCTGTGTGTTTCTCTCTCTCTCTCTCTCTCTCTCTCTCGCCATCCCTCTCTCTTGTCTTCCCCACCTCTTTTTTCTCTCTCTCTTCATTTCCCCCACCTTCTCTTTTCTTCCTCCCTCCTCTTCCCCATCCCTCTCTCTCTGCATCCCTCTTTCTTGTTGTTTTCCCCACCTCTGCCTCCCTCTTTCCCTCCCTATTATTTCTTCCCTCTCTCCATTTCCCCAGTGCATCCCTCTTTCTTGTCTCCTCCACCTCCCCATTTTCTCTCCTTCTCTTCCTCTTCCCCTCTACCCATCTCTATATCTTTCTTGTACTCTTCCCCACCGCCTCTTTCTCTCTCTCCCTCTCTTTTCCCTCCTCTTCCCCTCTGTCTCTCTCTGCATCCCTCTTTTTTGTCTCCTCCGCCTCCTTGTTTTCTTTCCTTCTCTTATTCTCCCACTCTTTTTCTGTGTTTTTCTATCTCTCCATCCCTCTCTCTTGTTGTTTTCCCCACCTCCGTCTCCCTCTTTCCCTCCCTTTCCTTTTTTCTTCTATCTCTCCATCTCCCCCCGCATTCTCTTTTCCTCCTCCTCCCTCCTCCTCCTCTTCTCCAATGCATCCCTCTTTCTTATCTCCTCCACCTCCTCTTCCCCTCCACCTATCTCTCTATCTTTCTTGTTCTCTTCCCCACCTCCTCTTTATCTCTCTCTCTCTTTTCCCTCCTCTTCCTCCCTGTATCTCCTTCTACCCTTCCCCCGCTCCTCTCTCTCCCTCTTTCGCTCTATCTCTCCGAGGCTATTACGGTAATGATGGCGCTCGGTGACGTAATGCGCCGCCATAGGATTACTGCACACGCCGCAACATATGGGACAAAGAGAGAGAGAGAGAGAGAAAACGAAGGAGGGAGGAGGGAGAGAAAGACAGAGGGAACGAGGGAGGGAGCAGACAGAGGGGCGGGCGAGCAGACGTATAGATTTGTGCCATTGAAACGCATGCATTTTTAAACAGACAGATCTATAGGCGAGGGAGGGAAAAGGGGAGGCGGTAAACGACTAAAGCAAATGATACGAGAGACGGTGATGCCTGAAGAGAATACGAAACACGAGACGGGTTTGATTTTTTCCAACGGCAGATTCAGGTGTGGCCCTCAGGTTTGGTGAGGATGGAGCTCGGGTCAGGTCAGGAGAGAGCAGGAGATAAGAAAATCTCTCTTGAAGCAGCTTAGAAAATGTTTAAAGGTTAAAACTCCACACACCTTCACGAGAATGATTTGGATAATTTCAGCTCTACTGAATTAAAGGTAAAAGGCAGCCACTGCATGATGTCACAAGGTGGAACAGAGCATTTTGAGCTTTGGAAATGTAGACAGACAAGGCTACGTTTATATGATGACGGTCTGAACAGAAGACGCAAACATCACATATACCCGCAGCAAAAGTACAGTAAACTTGTATATAATACAAATAAGTAAAACACACAATGTGGAGTGTAATAAAGCCCAAATGGTGTTGTTTAAGCAGCAGTGTCAGTGTGATTTAAGTGTCATTTGAGCAGCAGTGTCAATGCCATTAAAGTGTCATTCAAGCAGCAGTGTCAGTGTCATTAAAGTGTAATTTAAGCAGCCGTGTCATTAAAGTGTAATTTAAGCAGCAGTGTCAATGCCATTAAAGTGTCATTTAACCAGTAGTGTCAGTGTAATTAAAGTGTCATTTAAGCAGCCGTGTCATTAAAGTGTCATTTAAGCAGCAGTGCCAATGTCACTAAAATGTCATTTAAGCAGCCCTGTCATTAACGTGTAATTTAAGCAACCGTGTCAATGTCATTAAAGTGTAATTTAAGCAGCAGTGTCAATGTCATTAAAGTGTAATTTAAGCAGCAGTGTCAATGTAATTAAAGTGTAATTTAAGCAGCAGTGTCAATGTCATTAAAGTGTAATTTAAGCAGCAGTGTCAATGTAATTAAACTGTCATTTAAGCAGCAGCGTCAATGTCATTAATGTGTCATTTAAGCAGCAGTGTCAATGTCATTAAAGTGTCATTTAAGCAGCAGTGTCATTTAAGTGTCATTTAAGCAGCAGTGTCAGTGTCATTTAAGTGCCAATTCTGGATGCATTGAAAATGTGAACTTTGAACAGAATCTCATTTTTAAAACATAAATCGCAAATCTAATCTTGGTCTTGGTAATCTGGATTCGTTGTTTCCATGTCCAACTTTGAACTGATGTAAAACACAGACCAATATTGACCACAGGTACTATACACCAAAAAGTCAGAAGTGTCGCCGCGTCTTCAATTTTTATTCCACGTTTAGATTAATGTTTTTGGGAGGAAATCTGCGTGCATACGGTCACGGAAAAGTGTGTGAAATTGGATTGGGTATGCATGCCAGACGGCTAGGTGGCGCTGTGATACATTATCATTATGTTCGTGAGCAGACGTAGAATCTTCCTTCTTCTCATCTGCAGCGTGAAAAGCAAAACAAAACATGGCTACTGGTAGCAAAAAAAAAAAAGATAAGATAAGATAAGATAAGATAAGACTTTATTGATCTCACACAGGAGAAATTTACTTGTCACAGTAGCTCCAGGTAGGGACAGTTTGAACAAGAAGACAAGTGCATGCAGGCAAAAAAAGGCATAAAGATAGGTGATAATAATAATTAAAAAAAATAAGTAATAAATCGAGTAATAATAATAGTAGTGATAATAATAAAAAAACAGTGACGGGGAGAGTATTGAAAAAATTGGAAAAAACGATATTGCACGATAGGAGTATTGAAAAAACAACAATATTGCACATTGGGAAAACGATATTGCACGGAGTGTGGAAAAAGTGTGGTCAGACGAATAATAATTCATAGCATTTCATTTCATGACACCCAAAGCGCTTTACAGTTCATTGTTCATTCACTCCACACTTGGTGGTGGTAAGCTACTTTTTGTAGCCACAGCTGCCCTGGGGCAGACTGACAGAAGCGAGGCTGCCAATCTGCACCATCGGCCCCTCCGACCACCTCCAACACTCACGCACACACCACTTTCATACTAGGCAATGTGGGTGAAGTGTCTTGCCTAAGGACACAACAACACCGTTGTCGCCCTTCCCCAAAACACCAGCACCATGTGGACGAAAGGCCAAAACGAATACAAACTTCTCCTTTTCCACCAAAAAACGTTGTTGTATGGACGGGCCCTTAACCACTTGCCAGGTGGCTCACCTCGCTCCTGTACCTCCAAACTCATTCTTGCCCCAGTCCATAAAACGTATTAACAACATTGACTGTGCAGATGTGTGGAGCCTGACTGTATATTCTCCAATTTTACATGTTTTTCTTTTGTTTTTTGTCATTTCGTGTGTGTTGATGCGACTGACCCCTGCTCTGAGCCAAATTTTTCCACAATGAGCCGAAATAAACAAAACTTTACACCAAACCTTTTCTCATTCTCATTATGTGTCTCATGTGAAGCTCAGGACGTCCAGAATTCCCTCCCTGAGCTACAGAGGCTGCACAAGCTCTGATTCATGACTGTCTGCAGGTGCTGGGGTTTAGATAGTGACCGTTCAGATCAGAGAGAGACATTTTCGGTTTAAACCAACTGGATTTCAGCGTCGACACTGGGGACACAGATAAAGTCGGGTTTATGAAATTGAAAATCTCATATTTATGTCAGAAAACGCATATCTGCCTATAGCGTCTCCCCTCACCCCGCTGCTCGTGTGGTGAAGTGAGGACGGTCTGTATCCTGAGCTGACGGCTGTATAGGAGACAGCGTGAGTGATGGGAACTACATTTAGTTCTATTAAGTCTGCTCTTTAGCTTTATGTCTTCCGCCTGCAGAACACTCCTGGGACATGGCTAATGTGGCGTGTGCGTATAAATCTACCAACACGTAAGCATCCGCAAAACACGTGAACTTTGAGCTGTAATGTCATCCAAAGAGCTGGCCGTAAATATATAAGAGCAGTCTAGAATATGTATATAAATATGTAAAAGAGGCTATAAGGGGGCGAAATATCTAAACCCCACCCACTGCCTTGTTTCAAATAGAGCTCCTAAAGTGGGCAGTAAATGGAGGATTAAAGGGGAGAGTGAGGGAGGAGAAAGGTACTTTATATTCCCCACAGGGAAATTTGTCATTTGACCAATCTCCTCAAGAGCAGTGGGCACTCCATGGCTCGCGGGGGAAACCCATCTCCAGATCTTGAGGTAGTTTTAGTCTGGACTATCTTAGCTGAAGAATCTGACCTATTGTGCGTGTTTTGAGTTGATGGAGGAAACCAGAGTGCCCAGAGGAACCCTACTCAGACACAGGGAGAACATGTAAACTCCACACAGAAAAGAAAGGCCCAGGTGACTTGGAGATAGAACCCAGAAACTTCTTGCTGTGGAGCGAGTGCCAGCCACCTACACCAGAAGGAGGGGCAGAGTCTGGAGGATTAAAGGGAAGAGTGAGGGGCAGGAGGGGGTATAAGGAACAGTGTTATTGGTCTAACACAGGGGTCGGCAACCTTTACCACTCAAAGAGCCATTTGCACCCGTTTCACACTGTAAAGAAAACACTGGGAGTCGTAAAACCCTTTTGAAATTTAAAATGAAATAACACTGCAAATAACGGCTTTTTTTTTTACCTTTGTGCCATTTTGAATATGAACAAACTAAAATAAAATATATTTTAATTAAATACAGTGGTCCCTCGCTGTTTCGCTGATTTTTTTTATAGTGTATCAATACGCATTGTGTTCTGCATCCTGATTGGCTAAAGGACTGTAGACCTTTGTCTTTGTCATTGTCCTCCGTGTCTGCTGTACAGAATGTGTTCAGTTTGCCAAATTTATTTAAATGTTTGATCACGAGCAGTGTGACTCTGAAGCAGTGAGGACTGAGCGGTCTGGCATTTGGGCACATGCCAGAAGGGCCATACGTCTCATGTTTGCACGCACACTTCTCCAGGTGGTCAATGCGTATCGGGAAGTAGCAGCAGTGTTTCCGCAAAATGAACTGGTGGAACCTGGAGTCCAGGCAGTGGAACAGTCCTGAGAGCGCACGGAAGCGTTCTCACTACAACAAAACCTGCAACAGCGCAGCGGCGCCAGGCGCCTCGGTCAGAGGAACTGTGAAATACACACATATTTATACACGCAATATAAAGCTGACTACTTCACGGATTTAGCCTGTCGCGGGTTATATTTACAATGTAACCCCCACGATAAATGAGGAACCAATGTACTGAGCCGCATCAGAGGGATCAAAGAGCCACATGCGGCTCTGGAGCCGCGGGTTGCCGACCCCTGGTCTAACAGGTGTCCACACTTCAAACTCCACCCCTGCACTCAGGTGTTTGTCAGAAACTCCTGGCTGTAATCAGGGCTGTTATTTGTGATGTCATGTAGTACCTGAAGTTGCAGTGGCCCCTGGATCCAGAGTACAGACATTTTTATACATTTTTGACCACAAAGCTGCAAATGTACCTAGAGTGCACTAAAGTAGCCAAAAATGACCCATCCATCCATTTTCTTCCACTTATCTGGGGTTGGGTCGTGGGGGCAACATTCTAAGCAGGGACTCCCAGACTTCCTTCACCCTGGATACTTCCTCCAGCTCCTCTTGGGGGACCCTAAGGCGTTCCCAGGCCAGCCGGGAGACATAGTCCCTCCAGTGTGTCCTGGGTCTTCCCTGGGGCCTCCTCCCAGTGGAATATGCCCGGAACACCTCCCGAGGGAGGCGTCCAGGAGACGTCCGGAATAGATACCCGAGCAACCTCGGCTGCTCCTCTCGACGTGGAGGAGCAGCAGCTCGACTCCAAGCTCCTCCCGTGTGACTGTGCTCCTCACCCTATCTCTAAGGGAGTGCCCAGCCACTCTGCGGAGGAAACTCATTTCGGTCGCTTGTATCCGCGATCTCGTCCTTTCGGCCATTACACCCAAATGATAAAAATGATAAGAAACACTAATGCCATTAAAAAGTCATATACATAGATCAGTAGCAAAAAAAAAGTGGTTCAATTGTTAAGTTACTCTTGATTCCTGCTGGTCTTTATTTTCCATTATTTGCCTCAGCTGAGTGCTGGTGGTGGTCGGAGGGTTAGGAGGGCAGGTTGGCGGCTTCGCTTCCATGAGTCACCACAGAGCATCTTAGCGAGTCAACGGTTCTTCTGATCCTAAGCATTTCATTGCATTGTTGACCTTGTGTTGATCCTGCATATGACAAATAAACAATCTTGAATCTTGAATCTTGAACAGAGTGTGGAGGGAATGAATGATGCACCTATTTGTAAAGAGACTTTGAGTGGGTGAAAAAAGCACAACTAATACATCGTTGCCAGCATGACAACAGCTGCAGTCAATACGCCGCTATACTTTTACATTTCTAATGATAAACTGATATCCTAATCTTTGGGAAGTATGGCATTTTTATAGCCACATGCCATTTTTATCTTTGACTGTTTTTAAATCAATAAGTGTCACAGACGGGAGCAGACTAATCTCTGGACTAGACTCTGACGAGCGTTCTTTGGGGCTTGTGCAGCTGGAAGGTGGGCATTGATTGTGACCAGTTTGGATCAATATCAGACAAACAGTGCCTTGAGTACAACAAAATGATCATTGTACAATCATAACGAGAGCGTTTCACATCAGTAAGAGACGTCTTCGAACTCCCTAGGGTCATCAAAAGTATCAAAACCCAGATACCAATCAATACTAAAATTAGTTTTGAAGCTAGATACTCGCAAGCATCGATTAAAAAAAAAATCCAATTGACAGGACAGAAATGAACTTTTCCTGAATATCTTTAGAATGATCTTGAGCTGAATCAGAACAAGTATAAGAGCACATAGACGGGTTTACGCCCATGGACCATTGAGGAACCTACAGGACCACTGAGGGTTACACAGGTATAAGACCACATGGGAATATGGTAGCATCAAAATCCATCATTTTCTTCCGCTTTTCTGTATTTTGGGTCACAGGGGCAACAGTCCAGACCAATCTGCCGCCCAGATCTCTAGCACTGGCCCCCATGGATCCTCCTGCGGATGGTAGGTCCACGGGAGGATGGCCCCACATCTGTGATGCAACCGGTTTTGATGTACTTCTGTCGTGGAGGCTCTTCCAGTGTGCAGAAACACTGGAGTTAAAGGGATAGTGCGTTTTTAAAAAAAAAAGTTAATCTGTAGAAGGAAACCCTTCTAAAAGTTCCGTGTGTTGACACCGGCTTACCTCTCGCTTACTACTTAGCGATCGCGTATTGTCTCTGTTGATTCGTATCACTGCGCGCATATTAGCTGTATTAGCCTGTTAACCTTTAGCGGAAGTGTACGGCAGATGCGCTCCGCCGTAAGGGGAAGTTTACAAGTGAACAGCTAAGTACACTGCTGGATGTTTCGTGGACAACTGTTTGGGACGCAAATATATCACCTTTCGGACAAATGTTTTGTTTTGAGAAGAAAAACAAGCTTTATTTCATGTTCCAGGGAAGTTACCGAACTTACTTACGTGGGCTCCAGAAAGCGAGCCGAATCGGGATCAGCTGAGACTGTCAGAGGTAAGTTGGTGTCAACACACGTAACCGCGCTATCCCTTTGAGGTGGGGTTAAGTGTCTTGCCCCAGGACTCAACGGCAGCACTCATCTGTAGGAGCTTGGGAGCTGGGATCGCACCGCCAACCAGCAGGTCAGTGGATCCGACCGCTCAACCAACAATACATTGTCGAGAGCAGGATTCGAACCGCTAACCCCTGGATCAGCGGACAAACGCTCTACCAACTGCCGCAGTATCGAAGTCGAGTTTGAAAATTTAGTACCGAGAGATAGAGAAAAGTGAGACAGAGATCGAGAGAACCAGCAGAGACCAGGAGGAACCAGGTGAAGACACCAGTTTCCCCCATTTGTTAATTCCTTGAAAGTATTTCCTCTGAAGGTCTTATAGTGTAAAAGGTCTGTAGCATCTCAAGTGTCTATAGCTTGTGTCCTTTGAACTGCACATGGTTAAAATCCCATGGTATATAAAAAAATGAGCTCAAAAACCAAAATGTTTCAAAAACTGCTTAGTGTATGAGCCAGGTAGCCACGAAAACACCCAATGAAGAGCTAATCTATTTAATTTTTTTGTAGGGTATGTGATTTTATACTAGAGTCAACGTGACAACAGTTTACACAAGCACAGAGAACTCAGAGTCCGATGAACCACCAAATTCAAATTCAAATGGACCCCAAACCCTGTCAAAAAACTCTGTCCGAGTCTACAGAAGGCAAAAGAAAAGAGGGATCTATAATAATAATAAAAAAAACACCAATACTCCACAGCTATAGCTATTTGCTTATAGAAAACTGCAGCTTTAATTGAGGATCTTCCACTTCCTTAATTTGTGTTATTGCTTTGCCTGAAAAGTTCTACCCATACAGCATTACACTTTTATATCTCCATGAGGACAAAGGTAACCCCCTGACTGAGGAATAATAAAGTAAAATAATCTAGTAGTTTGGACCAGGCTCTAGGTTCTCAAGGGCTACAGTGGGAACAATAATGGTGCTATTGTAAATTAGATGGCTGGAGACAGAGATGAGCGAGCGTGTTTTGTAGAGAATAGAAAAAAAATGAAATAAAATAAAAACATCGAGTTACAACTTAGCAGCCGGCAATCTTTGTTTACACTGAAATTGTGCACAATTAAAAAAAAAAGTCCTACTGAGCTCAGTATTTCTTTAGTCGTTTTAATCAGAGTCAATGTTCATAAAGGATCCTCGTTGTGGTAGTTCGAGTGGTTGAGAAGGTTGTTCTTAGTTCACAGTTCTGGGTTCTGGGTTCTGGACAGGCTCGCCGTTTCCTCCAAACGAGAATCCAGATCCGAATCCAGAGTCTTTTTAAAGGTCCCATGGCATGAAATTTTCACTTTCTGAGGTTTTTGAACGTTAATGTGAGCTCCCCTACCCTGTTTAGCCCCCCCCCCCCATGGTTAAAAGTTGTGAAATGTCTAAACTGAGCATTTGCGATCCTTTTCTGCGTTACAAAAAATCGGAGCTCAAACGGGCGATTTTGAACAAGGCACCTTATTGACGTCAGATCGAAAAAAGAAATGCAAATGCAGTTCCACCCCCGTCTGTCTGTACTCAGCGTCTCTGTAAATCACGCCCAGAGAGTTTGGACTGTGAATGCGTTAGGCAATGCGAAATGCTTTTTTTATTTGCCTGGAGGCACGTCCGAGTGTTTCTAGGCTCGGAAGTCCTTTATCTGAGCCTCTGGACCTTTGAACAGCAGTGGTTTAATTTTATTTTCTGTGGAAATGTGTTTATTTTTCAATGAAACGCTTCTAATCTCTTCTCCACACAAAAACGCGGAAATGGATCAGAGAGCGCACAGCTGAGAGCTGAGAGTTTGGCCACGCCCCCACCCTCTACTATAGGCCATCTCTTTTCTCCTCATTTGCATTCAAGCAACAACGCCCATAATGGCCTGTTCAGAGAGAGAAAAATTACTCTTTCTCATCTTATCTCTGTTTCTCATGCACTGAGTGTTGATTTTGAAGAAGGATTCATTTACAGTATTAGGGAACCATTAAGGAGCCATATAAAAGCATCAAGAAGTACCATGTCATGGGATCTTTAATCGACACCGATGACAACAACAACCAAAAATGCCAATATGATGGCAAAAGGAGAAATTCAATATGTCAACTGGACAAAAGTTTATTTGGTCAAATACGTTTCGCAGCTCATCCAAGCTGCTTCTTCATTTCTTCAGTTCTTCAGTTTGCCATGGATTCTACCTGGACGACTGAGGGATTCTACACATAGCCAAGACGATGTTTTAGCATGAACACAGGACAGAACACCATCGTGGCCCATCAGACGATCTTTAACTTAGCAAAAATAAAAAGGATCGTCACACATCGTCGCACGTGTATCCAGAGCGTAAGAGAATGAAAAACTAAAGTGAATCTGAGATCGCGTCTCGAGAAGGCGGGTCTTAGCACGGCGGGTCTTTTTGACAAATAAGAAGGTCATTAGCCATATCCCAATTCTCAGTGTGCACAGTTTGGAGTGTGGTTTTAAGGGCGCATATGTCACTTCTGCTGTCCCATTTCTTTTTTGTCCCATGCACACTTAAAATGCACCTTGAAAACCACAGTCGTTTCCATGGAAATTGGGGAGTAGACAAAATGTGCATCCATGCACACTTCGCGCAGTCATATATCCCAGCATGCACCGCACGCTACTTCTACGGGAGAAAACGGAGTCGGCCCTTAAAACCACACTCCAAACTGTGCACACTGAGAATTGGGACACGGCTATTATCAACAAAACAAAACATGAAGTCAACATTTTCTCTTACCAAAATAAACATTTAAAAAAAATAAAATGAGTGCGTTTAAATAAGAGAAATAAGGCACATTTTCTCTACACAAACATGCCAGGCTAAGTTAAAGGTCAGATCTGTGGAGAAGCAAGCCTGTTCACTGTAAGAATACATGTTTTTCTATTATATAGTGGTTTAATAATATAAAGTTAATGCCATACTGTGGAAATTCCATACAATGCAATAATACCACCCCTCCAGAAAAGTTACATAAGCATACCCCTTTAACTAATATATAATACTTGTAATACCACTAGTACTACTACTTCTAGACTTCCTGTTTTTCTACTGTATCGCTACCTGTACAACTCAATTACATCAGCTATTTCAACACAATGTTCAAAGAATATTTAAGTACACGTGTCATGTACTGGAAAAGTATCCGAAAGTACATCTTAAAGGATCCGGTTACTTCCATAATTTGTCCGGACAGTTGCATTGTGGTCCCTCGTCTTCGTTGGCGGTAGTTTATGTCAGCTCCACTTCATATCAGAGCTGTGTACAGGGAAGGGGTCTCCAGTCCCCCTCTGAGTAAAGGAGGGGGGTCCCACATGTCCTTATTCAATTGATTTAAGAAGGCATATCATCTTCCCTGTACGGTTACTGCGTACGTCTACCACTGCTACTGCTTTATAACAACCATAAACTGTGTAAAGATCGACGAAATTGCGAAATAAAAACACCGGGATCACGTAGAGCAGGTTAATACGAACGTTTTAAGACCAAAATTACGTTTTAAGACCAAAATGACGAGGCTCACTGCAGCAGTTCCAGAGTGAGGGGCCACGGTTTTTCAATGTAAAGCCAACTGGAGCCAGAGTTGATGGAGCCAGGAGCGCGTCCATGCTCGCTTCTGTTTGGAAAGTTGCGGCTAACGGGTTAGCTGTGTCCATTTATATAAACAGTCTATGATTACAGCACTTTGTTATTAGCGCTGTACGTGATTTTTACGGTCTTAAAAAGTCCATTATTCACCTTTGAGCTTAAATAACTAGCATGCAAATGAGCACTTCCTCAACAATAAAATGTAATTATCTGAGAATCGTACACAACAGATGTATTTTGTCCTCAAGAGCTGCTTAATAATATTTCTGTACTATGGCAAGACATTTGACTGAAATACAAGAGAAAAAAATCAGGTACAGGGTCTTTACTTTATATAAGTGCATGCAGGGGCTAGTACTACTAATACTACTACTACTACTACTACTACTAATACTGGTGCTACTACTGCTACTTCTACTCTTATGACAACTACTATTACTACTACTGCTACATTTCCTCCTACTTCTCTGACCTTTTGTTCTTCATTGGTGTTTTTTTTACTGCATCTCCTCCTACTACTTCTACTACTTCTACTACTACTACTACTACTACTACTAATACTCTACTACTACTACTACTACTACTACTACTACTACTACTACTTCTACTACTACTACTACTTCTACTACTACTACTACTACTCTACTACTACTACTACTACTCTACTACTACTACTACTCTACTACTACTACTACTACTACTACTACTACTACTACTACTACTACTCTACTACTACTACTACTACTCTACTACTACTACTACTACTACTACTACTACTACTACTACTCTACTACTACTACTACTACTACTACTACTACTACTACTACTAATACTACTACTACTACTACTACTACTACTACTCTACTACTACTACTACTAATACTACTACTACTTCTACTACTACTACTACTACTACTCTACTACTACTACTACTACTACTACTACTACTCTACTACTACTCTATTACTACTACTACTACTACTACTACTACTACTACTACTACTACTCTACTACTACTACTACTCTACTACTACTACTACTACTACTACTACTAATACTACTACTACTTCTACTACTACTACTTCTACTACTACTACTCTACTACTACTACTGCTACTACTACTTCTACTACTACTTCTACTACTACTACTACTACTACTTCTACTTCTACTACTACTACTACTTCTACTACTACTACTACTTCTACTACTACTACTACTACTACTACTACTACTACTATTACTACTACTTCATTTCATCTTTCTACTTTTACTACTACCATAACTACTATTACTACTAATATAGCTACTACAGTTACTACATCACTGACCTTTCGTTCTTTATTGGAAGTATTTTATTCCATCTCCACTACTACTACTACTACTACTATTACTACTACTACTACTACTACTACTACTATTACTACTACTAAGACTACTACTATTACTACTACTAAGACTACTACTATTACTACTACTACTATTACTACTACTATTACTACTACTATTATTACTACTACTACTACTACTACTACTATTATTACTACTACTACTACTATTAGTACTACTAATATCTACTACTATTACTACAACTAATATCTTGATGTACGGCGACCTTGAGAGCCTTGAAAGCGGCCTAACAAATAAAATGTATTATTATTATTACTACTACTACTACTACTACTATTACTGCTACTACTACTACTACTACTACTACTACTACTACTACTACTACTACTACTACTTCATTTCATCCTTCTGCTTTTACTACTCCCATAACTACTGTAACCACTACTTTTACCACTACAATAACTACTACAGTTACTACCCGCCAAGGTAATTATTATAGTCAACAAAAACGAACGGAAAAGCAAAAACTAAAATTGAAGAAATATTTTCATTAAGTGAAATAAATAAAAACGATAATTAAAAGAAAAAAATCAATAACTGTATTGTGTGTTTACAAAACTGACTAAAACTAACTGAAATTATAGATAAACTAAACCAGCACTAAAGCAGGACTAAAGCAGGACTAAACTAGAACCAAACTAGGACTAAACAAGGACTAAACCAGGATTAAACAAGGATTAAACCAGGATTAAACATGGACTAAACCAGGATTAAACAAGGACTAAACTAGGACTAAACCAGGACTAAACTAGGACTAAACTAGAACTAAACTAGGACTAAACCAGGACTAAACTAGGACTAAACTAGGACTAAACCAGGACTAAACTAGGACTAAACTAGGACTAAACTAAACTAGGACAATTAAAAGAAAAAACGATAACTGAAACTGTTTTGTGTGTTTACAAAAAACTAACTGAAATTATAGATAAATCGCTCTTCGTTTTCATCTTTGCCGGTTTATTTCCAAACCTTTTTTGGAGTTGGTAAATGTGGAAGTTTCGGTGTTTATTTTGATTTATTTTTGCACTTAAGGCTGCAGCTTGTGGACAGCTTTGGTTGTTGTGGGGGTAAACCTGAATAAATATTTTAAAATTGTATTTGTTTGTTGTAAGTTTGATAACACAATAATTTCTTTTTGAATCCTGCACTTGACACATAACCCAAAGTATAACCCAGTAATAAAAACTAACTAAAACTATCAGAGCCGCTCTAAAAACTAATTCAAACTAACTGAATTCGAGGGAAAAAAAAGTCAAAACGAACTAAAACTAAACTAAAATGAAAAATCCAAAACTCTCACTACCCGCTGCTCCGTCGCTGACCCCTCGTTCTTCCTTGGCGGTAATTCACTGTCAGCTTCACTCCATCTTTCCGTCTCTCCATCTCTGGTCGGGGGCTCTTCACAGGGACGGGCCCTTTCCCCTCGGCTCTTCTGGACGTGGGGAGATGAGGGGAGGAAGAGGAGGGGGGTCCCGGGCCCCTGGTACCGACAGCTGGGAGAGGAAGCACATATTTGGGTGAAGGCTGTATTGTCAGCGGCCATCATCTCTCATTGCCCCGCAGAGAGCTGAGGGCCCCGGGCACATTTTTCTTCTTAACGGCCCCTCAGATCAGCTCATGGGAACTGTATGGAGCGCTGTACGGACGCTGTAACCCGCTCAGCTGTTTGGGGGTCTGCGGGATTTGTCGGAATAGTTCTGGAAATGGTTATGGAACAGAAGGGAAACTATAAAGGAAAGTTTCACATATCACAAAATTGAACATGAAGATTATATTTCCGCCTCATCCGTACTTTCTGTCAGTGTCAGTCAATCGCAGCCTGTTACGCTAATCTCTCAGTCGATCGATCATTTCATTTGAACAGCTCAATGTCCGCCGCAGAAGCAGAACCGTGATGAATGACAAATAATTGATCTCACATAACCTAAGGTAGGGCTGGGCGGTATACTGCTTTTTTTTCTTCATTCATTTCATTCACTACTACTACTACTACTACTACTACTACTATTAGTACTACTACTTTTCCTCCTACTTCTACCTCTACCTGTTGCTTTGTTTCTGCCCCCTTGGTCTACTATTACTCTTCATATTAATCGTACTTTTCCTACCATTACTACTACTACTACTTCATTTCATCTTTCTACTTTTACTACTACCATAACTACTATTACTACTAATATAGCTACTACAGTTACTACATCACTGACCTTTCGTTCTTCATTGGAGGTATTTTATTCCATCTTTCCATCTCTTCCTACTACTACTACTACTACTACTACTACTACTACTAGTATTAGTAATATTACTACTACTACATTTTCTGCTACCTACTTCTTACTATCCTACTTTTCCTACCATTACTACTACTACTACTACTACTACTACTACTACTACTACTACTACTACTTCATTTGATCTTTCTACTTTTACTCCTACCATAAATTACTACTAATATAGCTACTACAGTTACTATATCACTGACCTTTCGTTCTTCATTGGGGGTATTTTATTCCATCTTTCCATCTCTTTCTACTACTACTACTACTACTACTACTACTACTACTATTACTACTACTACTACTACTACTACATTTTCTGCTACCTACTTCTGCTTGTTTCTACTACTATCCTACTATCCTACTTTTCCTACCATTAATACTACTACTACTACTACTACTACTACTTCATTTCATCCTTCTACTTTTACTACTCCCATAACTACTGTATCCACTACTTTTACCACTACAATCACTACTACAGTTACTACCCGCCAAGGTAATTATTATAGTCAACAAAATCGAACGAAAAAGCAAAAACTAAAATTGAACAAATATTTTCGTTAAGTGAAATAAATAAAAACGACAATTAAAAGAAAAAAATCAATAATTGAAACTGTATTGTGTGTTTACAAAACTGACTAAAACGAACTGAAATTATATATAAAGAGCGCCTAAAACCAGCACTAAAGCAGGACTAAACCAGGAATAAACTAGGAATAAACTAGGAATAAACTAGGACTAAACTAGAACTAAACCAGAACTAAACTAGAACTAAACTAGGATTAAACCAGGACTAAACTAGGACTAAACTAGAACTAAACCAGGACTAAACTAGAACTAAACTAGGATTAAACCAGGACTAAACTAGGACAAAACTAGAACTAAACCAGGACTAAACTAGAACTAAACTAGGATTAAACCAGGACTAAACTAGGAATAAACTAGAACTAAACCAGGACTAAACTAGAACTAAACTATGATTAAACCAGGACTAAACTAGGACTAAACTAGAACTAAACTAGGACTAAACTAGAACTAAACTATGATTAAACCAGGACTAAACTAGGACTAAACTAGAACTAAACTAGGACTAAACCAGGACTAAACCAGGACTAAACTAGGACTAAACCAGGACTAAACTAGAACTAAACTAGGATTAAACCAGGACTAAACTAGGACTAAACTAGGACTAAACTAGAACTAAACTATGATTAAACTAGGACTAAACTAGGACTAAACTAGGACTAAACCAGGACTAAACTAGGATTAAACCAGGAGTAAACTAGGACTAAACCAGGACTAAACTAGAACTAAACTAGGATTAAACCAGGACTAAACTAGGACTAAACTAGGACTAAACTATAACTAAACTATGATTAAACTAGGACTAAACTAGGACTAAACTAGGACTAAATTAGGACTAAACCAGGACTAAACCAGGACTAAACCAGGACTAAACTAGAACTAAACTAGGATTAAACCAGGACTAAACTAGGACTAAACTAGAACTAAACTATGATTAAACTAGGACTAAACTAGGACTAAACTAGGACTAAACCAGGACTAAACTAGGATTAAACCAGGAGTAAACTAGGAATAAACTAGGACTAAACTAGAATTAAACCAGGACTAAACTAGAACTAAACTAGGATTAAACCAGGACTAAACTAGGACTAAACTAGAACTAAACTTGGACTAAACCAGGACTAAACCAAAGCCCTGGAACCTTCTGAAGATCTGACCCTGAGTGGGGCTTCTCAGGGTCAGATCTCAAAGCTGCAAACATGTACAGGAGGCTCCTCTAGTCCTGGCCCTCGAGGAGCCTGCTGTACATGTTGGTAGGGCCAGGACCAGGATCAGGTTGTGCTCTCTGTGTTTGCAGGTTTGAGTGGGTCTCCTCAGGGTCAGATCTCCAGAAGGTTCCAGGGCTGTGCTGCGTTTCCTCACTGCTCTACAGCTTTGGACACTGGTGATAGTGAAGTGGAGGAAAGAGTAGGGTTGCAAAATTCTGGGAATTTTCAAAGTTGGAAACTTTCCATGAGAATTTTTGGGAATTAACGGGAATTTTCGGGAATTAATGGGAATAAACTGGGAATTATCAAAGTTGAAGGTTAGGGGCATCAATATAGTTGGTAGAAAAAATATTGTAGCATAATCTTGGCTAAAATAATCACATTTCTGTGAATAAAGTAGGACACTATCAGACATTCCAAGTTCCAAAAACTCATTTCAAAACTTTAAATTAAATTAAACATGAAATTATTAAATATTAAAATTAAATTAAAAATGAAAATTAAATGTTATTTGTGTTTAAACATTTCAAATATATGTCCATGTTTGCATAAAACACCTGTCACCAGCCTATTTTACACACAGTGCACCTCACCACAGTGCACCTCACCACAGTGCACCTCACCACAGTGCACCTCACCACAGTGCACCTCATCACAGTGCACCTCACCACAGTGCACCTCACCACAGTGCACCTCACCACAGTGCACCTCACCACAGTGCACCTCACCACAGTGCACCTCACCACAGTGCGCCTCACCACAGTGTCATCATTTTTCACCCTAATTAGACAGGGGAATACTAGTATATTCTGCCGTAAAATGAGTTTTATATTTTGGTTTTTTAGATTCTGCCATCTCGCTGCACTAAATTATAACTTCTGAGAAAATAAATTGAAGCCCGCCCACACTGAAAGCTGATTGGCTAGTTTTGCTGAGTGTAACCAATCAGCGCGTTCTCTGGCCAGCGCTCGCTTAAACACACACACACACACACACACACACACACACACACACACACACACACACACACACACACACACACACACACACACACACGCAAACTCTCTCTCGTGCACATTCTGTTTGAAGTAGTCCGTGCATGAAATAAGAGTTATTATCTTGCGTGCATGCTCTGCACAGTCCAAAACAAAAACAAAACAAAACAAAAAAAAACACGTTGTCTAAAATCCGGGATATTTTATCCAACACGCAGGCATCAGGGAGCCACTATAATTTTCCGGGAGACTCCCGGAACTTCCGGGAGACTTGGGATGTCTGCACTATTTTGTTCAAAGCCATCGAGCCACACCCTCTACATGCATGTTGCATTCCTTTATCACAGGCACAATAACTTCTAGAATTCTGAAGAGCTAAAGCGACTTTTCTGAGCTCACAGCAAATACAGACTCCTGAGGCCAGACACTTGAGCAAGAGGACGACATGCAGTCAAGTTCTGAGAATATCATGAAGTAGATTATATTTGATCTATATATTAAAGGTCCCATGGCATGAAATTTTCACTTTCTGAGGTTTTTGAACGTTAATGTGAGCTCCCCTACCCTGTTTAGGCCCCCCCATGGTTAAAAGTTGCGAAATGTCTAAACTGAGCATTTGCGATCCTTTTCTGCATTACAAAAAATCGGAGCTCAAACGGGCGATTTTGAACAAGGCACCTTATTGACGTCAGATCGAAAAAAGAAATGCAAATGCAGTTCCACCCCCGTCTGTCTGTACTCAGCATCTCTGTAAATCACGCCCAGAGAGTTTGGACTGCGAATGCGCTAGGCAATGCGAAATGTGTTTTTTTATTTGCCTGGAGGCACGTCCGAGTGTTTCTAGGCTCGGAAGTCTTTTATCTGAGCCTCTGGACCTTTGAACAGCAGTGGTTTAATTTTATTTTCTGTGGAAATGTGTTTTTTTTCCAATTTTTCAATGGAACGCTTCAAATCTCTCCCTCGTGCAAAAACAATGAAATGGATCAGCTGTGAGCTACAGCGGAGAGCGGAGCGTTTGGCCACGCCCCCACCCTCTACTATTGGCCAGCTCTTTTCTCCTCATTTGCATTCAAGCAACAACGCCCATTATGGAGTGTTCAGAGTGAGAAAAATTACTCTTTCTCATCTTATCTCTGTTTCTCATGCACTGAGTGTTGATTTTGAAGAAGGATTCATTTACAGTATTAGGGAACCATTAAGGAGCCATATAAAAGCATCAAGAAGTACCATGTCATGGGATCTTTAAAGATCTATATATTAAAGAATATTAAAGTAGAAAAGTAGAAAAAAATAAATATAGTGCTAGCTTACTGGTAAAATAGATTTGCGCCATTTCACTGAAGAAGTGATCTTATGATGCTAGCTACCGCAAAATGTGCTAGAGCTAGCTTACTGAGAAACCAGATATGCTAAATATTTATAGTTATGCTAAGTTTTTGGACAGGAGGAGAGTTCCTTTCATTTAAAATTTTGAATTATAAGACACATTTTAGCCAATGTTCATGTTTTGTTGTTCAGTGAAGGAGATACGCATTGATAAAGTTCTTCTTACAAATAAATCATGTGAGTCATGTGTTTTAATTGTCTCCCTTTTATAATAATGCTGCCGATGACAAAATAAAATGTTTATATTTATGTTGGTATATGACTCACAATAATTCCCATAAATTCCCAAAACTTCTGTGCAAAGTTACCAATTTGAAAATTCCCAAAATTCCCATGCCAAAGTTTCCATGGAAATGTTGCGCTCCTTTGCAACCCTAACAAAGAGTAAAGTTAGAACCTCACAACAGTCTCCAGATGTTCCCGTTTCCTTTACCAACATGGACATTAGGCTCCTCTAGGGCCAGGACTATCACGATAAAGAGATTCTCAGTCTACGTTGAACTTTCTTGGTCAGACAAAACTCAATAATGTGATTCATCATCTACATTTGGAACTATCATTGACTCGAGTCCCTTGCTTATATTAGTGTTGATAGTGTCGCCAATATCCCACGGCACGGTGCTCTATCACGGTCGTATTATATCATCGATATGTCATCTTGTATAATTCTACATATGAACTCCTGATGTTCTTCCATCTCCTGTGTGTGCGCACCTTGTTAACATCATAACCGTCCCTCTGCGAACTCCTGTCACCATTAACCAACTGTAAAACATCGAGCAGACTGTGGCCTATTTGCATATGAATGAGCCCGAGGTCGTCCCGTCATATTTCATACTCGCTCGTATCTGTCGGCAAACACCATTCATTTAAAATCGTTTATCTGAAAGGTCCCGCGGCGTAGGGGACTCAACCTCACTGTCTCAGAGACACGTAGAGCTGTGGGAACTGTGGCACTGTGGACAAAAAGACCATTAAAGATCCCATGACATGGTACTTCTTGATGCTTTTATATGGCTCCTTAATGGTTCCCTAATACTGTAAATGAATCCTTCTTCAAAATCAACACTCAGTGCATGAGAAACAGAGATAAGATGAGAAAGAGTATTTTTTCTCCCTCAGAACAGGTCATAATGGGCGTTGTTGCTTGAATGCAAATGAGGAGAAAAGAGCTGGCCAATAGTAGAGGGTGGGGGCGTGGCCAAACTCTCCGCTCAGAGCTCAGAGCCCACAGCTGATCCATTTCCTTGTTTTTGCACGGGGGGAGAGATTTGAAGCGTTCCATTGAAAAATAAACACATTTCCACAGAAAATAAAATTAAACCACTGCTGTTCAAAGATCCAGAGGCTCAGATAAAGGACTTCCGAGCCTAGAAACACTCGGACGTGCCTCCAGGCAAATAAAAAAATGCATTTCGCATTGCCTAGCGCATTCTCAGTCCAAACTCTCTGGGCGTGATTTACAGAGACGCTGAGTACAGACAGACGGGGGTGGAACTGCATTTGCATTTCTTTTTTCGATCTGACGTCAATAAGGTGCCTTGTTCAAGTTCCAATTTTTTGTAACGCAGAAAAGGATCGCAAATGCTCAGTTTAGACATTTCAATCAATCAATCAAATATTTATAAGGCGCTTTTCATACAAAATTGTAGCACAAAGCGCCTGCGCGACATTTCGCAACTTTTAACCATGGGGGGGCCCTAAAGAGGGTAGGGGAGCTCACATTAACGTTCAAAAACCTCAGAAAGTGAAAATTTCATGCCATGGGACCTTTGAAGACACGACATTTGTATTACTAGTGTTTTTAGGTAACGTTTAGTCCGGGGTAGATTCGAGCTTTTATCGCGACATCATTAATTATATTGGCCGTCCTGTCCCGTTGTGCTCTTCACCTTATTCCAGAAGTTGGGCGTCTCCATCATTATTCAGGTTGTATTATATGGGTCATTCCAGAATTGGAGGACAATTTGGCTTTAAAATTCTTGAAAAATAAACCTTCACTTTTCTGATTTTCTGCTACATATTCATCAATAATAGGTAAAAAACTATCAAATGCTTGATTAGCTCAGCTTACGGATCAATGGTAAAAAATTTATTACATGATTTATATGGTTTATTTATTTATTTCCTCTAATCGCAGTAACAGGGTTGCAGGTAACAGGGTTGCAGATCCGCACTAATGTTCGCTTTATCTCAGGAGTAGAAGCTGTTTAGCTGTTACTGCTAATCAAGAGGAAAAACTTATTTGTGCAAATAAGTAAAGGAAAAAAATAATAATTGTCTTATTCTGATCATTTGCATAACAGGGTTGCATGAGGCAGAGTGAGACATTCAATCAAGACTAACGATGTTATAAAAATATGAAAAATAGAAGAGAAGACAAACCTTTGCTCTGCCCATTCTTTTGGAAAACTGTTTGATGATGTCAAGTCCAGGGGATCATGTGGTTCTGTTTTCTTCTTCTTCTTCTTCTACCAGGCTAAAAATGTTCTGGTAACAGGGTTGGTGCAGGTTGTGGGACACATGTTCCATGAATAATAATTATTATTTGAAATATTATGTCTATTAAAACAAATGTTCCCACAGTTACAAGAGATGGCAACGAAACAAATTATACAAAAACAAGAAATTTCAATTCAATTTTAACTGTTTTATTTGAGATTCAGTTTGGTCATTAGAGGGGTGGGACAAGAGGAAAATGGCATTTTGGGGGAACTCCAGACTTATTTAGTATTTTTAAAACTATTTTCAAGCATTCTTTTCT
This sequence comes from Paratrypauchen microcephalus, assembly GCA_036785185.1. Classification (NCBI taxonomy): domain Eukaryota; kingdom Metazoa; phylum Chordata; class Actinopteri; order Gobiiformes; family Gobiidae; genus Paratrypauchen; species Paratrypauchen microcephalus. The sequence goes on from JAVJIX010000164.1 coordinate 1,335,932, forward strand.
CTTAGTTTTTTTAAGATTTGGTCTCAGGACAAGTGAATTCACTTCACTGTATGTTTTAGTATTTTGTATGTGGATTATTTAATATTTGATGGGTGGGACGTAAAATGTCCTTCAATTCTGGAATGACCCATATATGTATTATATGTTATATTTTATTACTACTTTCTATTTCATTTCATTCATTCATTTATTTATTCATTTCGAGCAGGTCAACACAAGGAAATAAATACAGGTAACCAATACACAGTCAAATACATTTGTTTTTTATTTTGTTTTGCTCAAAAAGGAGTGGGAAGAAGAAAACTTATTAAATCCCACTCCTGTCTTTCAAAACATAACAGAGATTTTGCTGTAAATCCAGAACATTCCACATTTTTAACCCACATACAATCACACAGAAACTTTTACTTTTTATTTAAATCAGATTTTGACATATACACTTATTATCACTATTTTTATTTGTATTTATGTTGCTCTTTGGTTGCTCTATATATATTGTATATATTATATTTGATGAGTGAGCTACTGTCAGACCCTCCAGGAATTTGCGATGTTGCGATTTGCAACTTCAACGCAACTTCAGCCAATCCCCGTGAATTCAGGGCGGTGTTGCAATTTTGACCAATCACCGCAACTTTTCCACAATTTTTACTACACTCAACAAAAATATAAACGCTTTTGTTTTTGCTCCCATTTTTCCTGAGATGGACCCAAAGACCCAAAATTCACTCCAGATACACAATACTACCATTTCTCTCAAACATTGTTCACAAATCTGTCCAAATGTGTGACAGCGAGCACCTCTGCCCCGCCGAGACAATCCACCCCACCTCACAGGTGCGCCACATCAAGATGCTGATCCGACATCATGACCAGTGCAGAGGTGCACCCCAGACTGCCCACAATAAAAGGCCACCCCGAAATGTGCTTTTTTTTTTTTTTTTTTGCTTTATTGGGAGTCTGGGGACTCAGAACCAGTCAGTATCTGGTGTGACCACCATTTGCCTCATGCAGTGCAACACATCTTCTTCGCATAGAGTTTATCAGATTGTCAGTTGTGGCCTGTGGAATGTTGGTCCACTCCTCTTCAAAGGCTGTTATGGACGAAGAACACAGGTGCATTTTATTGATGGCATTTTGAATGCACAGAGATACCGTGATGAGATCCTGAGGCCCATTGTTGTGCCATACATCCTCATGTTTCAGCAAGATAATGCACGGCCCCATGTTGCAAGGATCTGTACACAATTCTTGGAAGCTGAAAATGTCCCAGTTCTTGCATGGCCAGCATACTCACCGGACATGTTACCCATTGAGCATGTTTGGGATGTGCTTGACCGGAGTATACGACAGCGTGTACCAGCTCCCACTAATATCCAGCAACTTCGCACAGCCATTGAAGAGGAGTGGACCAACATTCCACAGGCCACAATTGACAATCTGATAAACTCTATGCGAAGAAGATGTGTTGCACTGCATGAGGCAAATGGTGGTCACACCAGATACTGACTGGTTCTGAGTCCCCAGACCCCCAATAAAGCAAAAAAAAAAAAAAAAATGCACATTTCGGGGTGGCCCTTTATTGTGGGCAGTCTGGGGTGCACCTGTGCACTGGTCATGATGTCAGATCGGCATCTTGATGTGGCGCACCTGTGAGGTGGGGTGGATTGTCTCGGCGGGGCAGAGGTGCTCGCTGTCACACATTTGGACAGATTTGTGAACAATGTTTGAGAGAAATGGTAGTGTTGTGTATCTGGAGTGAATTTTGGATCTTTGGGTCCATCTCAGGAAAAATGGGAGCAAAAACAAAAGTGTTGCGTTTATATTTTTGTTGAGCATAATTTTGACCAATCATCGGCGACGTATTGAACGCCGACCAACTTCCTTCTGCCTTACTTCCATGTGACAAAACGAAACTGCGGCCGTGTCCCCAGGTCCCAGAGCGCTCAGCTCGGAGCGCGGCCCGAAGGGGGCTCAGACTGCAGTCAAGGCGGTGCACGTTTGCTCAGCCCCGACTGCAGTCCGCGGACCTCTTAACGACTGTGGTCTTCGGACCGCGTGTTAACTGCGCATGGGACAAAAAAGAAGTGGGACAGCAGTCGTCGCGCCGGTGTTCTGGTGAAATGTGTGACGCACATGCCCTTTGGGCCACGCTCCAAGCCGCGCGCTCTGGGAATTGGGAATTTTAATGGCAAAGAAACATGTCTGCGGCGCCATTTGCCCACAAAAATAACAGCAAAAGACCGCGCGAAACAGTTCCCCTCCTAGTAGTAATTTATTTTCGATGTTGGTAAGGTTGTTTTAGGACCATATCTGTGATCTCTGTGTCTTTGTATTATTCTTTGTCAGTAATAACTCAGTATTCAAAATATTACTCAATTTTAATTACAAAAAGCGAAAATCGCAACTATTTATCGCAACTTTCACTTCCTCCCGCAACAAAATTGCAACAAAAACCTTAAAAGCACCGCAACTTTCATCGCAACTTTTTGGAAAAGCTCCCGCAAATTCAGGCATTTTAGCCCGCAACACTCACAAAAAATGCCCGCGAAATCCTGGGGGGTCTGACTGTACCCAAAACCATCCTCTGCTACAGACATTTTCTTGCCGGCTGGTTAGCTCCACTTGACTTTCACCCAGGGGACCTTGGTTAGAATCACCCCAGGCAATGAGCAAAGCCAGTGTGGGTCCTTGGGCAAGACGGTACTGCCCCCCAGGCGCCTGAAAGATGGGCTGCCCACTGCTCCTGAAAGGAAATGCAGAAGTGAATTTCTCCTGTGTGTGAGATCAATAAAGTCTAAAATCTAATCTAAAACAATTTCTCTTGTGGATCAATAAAGTTTGTATTATTTTGTGTGGAACTGTCGGTCTTTACAGCAAATAAAGCCGTTTTAAAGCCTCTGGTGCGCGTAAAAATTAAACATTTTACGCAAACGAACCGACTTTATGTCATATTTAAGATGCAAAATCCATCCATCCATGTTCTTCCTCTTATCCAGGGCCGGGTCGCGGGGGCAACAGTTTAAGCAGACTTCCTTCACCCCGGACACTTCCTCCAGCTCCTCCGGGGGGACCCCAAGGCGTTCCCAGGCCAGCCGGGAGACATACAGCTCTGGAAAAAAATAAGAGACCACTGCAAAATTATCAGTTTTACTACTTATAGGTATGTGTTTGGGCAAAAGGAACATTTTTGTTTGAATCTATAAACTACTGGCAACATTTTCCCCAAATTCCAAATAAAAATATTATCGTTTAGAGCATTTATTTGCGGAAAATGACAAAAAATATAATGTTTTCAGCCCTCAAACAATGCAAAGAAACAAGAACAAATTCATTTTAAAACAACATAATACTAATGTTTACACTTAAGAAGAGTTCCCAAATCAATAGTTGGTGCAATAACCCTTATTTTTAATCACAGCTTCCATGTGTCTTGGCATGCTCTCCACAAGTCTTTCACATTGTTCTTGGGTCCTTGTTTAGATCTGGTTTAGTCTTGGTTCAGACCGGGTTTAGTCCTAGTTTAGACCTGGTTTAGTCTTGGTTCAGACCGGGTTTAGTCCTTGTTTAATCCTGATTTAGTCCCATTTTTAACCTGGTTTAATCCTGGTTTAGCCCTGGTTCAGTCCAAGTTTAGGTCTGGTTTAATCCTAGTTTAGTCCTGGTTTAGTCCCCTTTTTAACCTGGTTTAGTCCTGGTTCAAACCTGGTTTAGTCCTAGTTTAGACCTGGTGTAGTCTTGGTTCAGACCGGGTTTAGTTCTAGTTTAGTCCTGGTTTAGTCCTCTTTTTAACCTGGTTTAGTCCTGGTTCAAACCTGGTTTAGTCCTAGTTTAGACCTGGTGTAGTCTTGGTTCAGACCTGGTTTAGCCCTAGTTTAGACCTGGGGTAGTCTTGGTTCAGACCTGGTTTAGTCCTAGTTTAAATCTACTTTAGTCCTGGTTCAGACCTGGTTTAGTCCCAGTCTTTCACATTGTTCTTGGGTGACTTTATTCCACTCCTGGTGCAAGAACTGAAGTAGCTCAGCTTTGTGTTTGTGTTGGAATTCAACAGACGCTGGAATGGAATGGCTGTAATACATGTAGAGATGCTGATTTCAGAAAAAATGCAGCGGTCTCTTATTTTTTCTCAGAGCTGTATGTCCCTCCAGTATGTCCTGGGTCTTCCCCGGGGCCTCCTCCCGGTGGGACATGCCCGGAACACCTCCCGAGGGAGGCGTCCAGGAGGCGTCCGGAACAGACGCCCGAGCCAGCTCCTCTCGATGTGGAGGAGCAGCGGCTCTACTGCGAGCTCCTCCCCCTATCTCTAAGGGAGCGTCCAGCCACTCTGCGGAGGAAACTCATTTCGGCCGCTTGTATCCACGATCTCGTCCTTTCGGTCATTGCCCAGAGCTCATGACCATAGGTGAGGGGAGGAACATAGATCGACGGTAAATCAAGAGCTTTGCCTTTCGGCTCAGCTCCCTCTTCACCACAACGGTCCAGTACAGCGACCGCATCACTGCCGACGCTGCACCACCTGTCAATCTCACGCTCCAGATGCAAAACTTTTCCCAAATTCTCCTTTGACCGAAAATGCCACCGTAAAAAAAAAAATAAAGCTCAGGTTAGGAGCGTTTAGAGACAAAAGTGAACGGAGCGGAATAAGGTTTAAGGTTATTATTGTACGTCCCCCAGGTTCGATAAATACACAAAAACATGATACAAACGGAGACTGAAATACGTCGTTTTGGGTGAATTTCACATTTTCAAAACCGTAAAAGATCTAAATCTGTTCCAGTTCCAGTTAAAACCCTGTAGAAGTAAAAAGAAAGTCCTTAAATAGGGCAGATGTTTGATAAACACCTCCAGGCTGGTGTGTGAGTGCAGATGTAGAAGGAAATGAAGTGAGGGAGCGCCTGGATGACTTGTTTGACTTTTCCGTCTGGAGAAAGCGATTGTTCTCCAGACAGAGGGATTTGTATTCCGCATGAGGAGGAACGAAGGAGCGCCGGGGCATCTGATCATATTCTGTACGCCCAAAGAACTTCACTCTGTCCTCCTTTCCCCTCTACTACTTAATCATCTCGTTTTTCTCTACTGTTTTCTCCCCTCTGTTCTCTACCTCCTCCTCTTTCTCTCCTTCTTTCTCTCCTCTCTTCTCTTCTCTTCCCTCTCCTCTATCTCCTCCTCTTTCTCTCCTCTCTTTTTCATCTCCTCTATCTCCTCCCCTTTCTCTCCTCTCCCCTCCCATTCCTCTATCTCCTCCTTTTTCTCTCCCTCTTTCTTTCTCTCCTCTCTCTTCCCTCTCCTCTTTCTCTCCCTCTTTTTCTCCTCTCTTCTCTGTCTCTCCTTCTTTCTCTCCTTTCCCTTCCCTCCCCTCTCATCCGTCTCTCCCTCTTCCTTTCCTCTCTTCACTGCCTCCCGTTCTTTCATTCATCTCTCTTCTGTTCCTCTGTCTCCACCTCTTTCTCTCCTCTCTTCTCTATCTCTCCCTCTTTCTCTCCTCTCTCTCCCTTTTCTTCTGTCTCTCCCTCTTTCTCTCCTCTCTTTTCCCTCTCCTGTTTCCTACTATTTCTCTCCTCTATCTCTCCTCTTTCTCTCCTCTCTTCCCTCTCCTCTGTTTCTCCCTCTTTCTCTCCTCTCTTCTGTTCTGTTCTCTGTCTCCTTCTCTTTCTCTCCTCTGTCTCTCCCTCTCTCTTTCCTCTCTTCACTGTCTCCCGCTCTTTCATTCCTCTCTCTCCTCTCCTCTGTCTTTCCCTCTTTCTTTCCCTTCCTTTATGGCACTTTCTTCCTTTCCTCCTCTCTGTCCTCCCTCCTCCTCTTTAGCTGTCCTCTCTCTCCCCCTGTCTCTCCCCCTTTCCCCCTCTCATCTTTGTATCCCCCTTTCTCTCCTCCTACTCTCCTCTCCTCCATGTTTCTATCTCTCTTTCTCTCCTCTCACTTCTGTCTCTCCCTCTTTCTTTCATCCTCTAATATGTTTCTCTTTCTCCTCTCTGGCTCATCCATTGTTTCTCTCTCATCCTCTCTTCCTCCCTCTCTCTCCTTTTCCTTTCATCTTCTTTCTCTCTCTCAGCCCTCTCTCACCCTCTCTTTCTCCTCCATCTCTTCCTCTCTCTCCACTCATTTATTGCTTCCCCTCTCTCTCTCCCCATCCTCTCCTCTTCCTCCTCCTCTCCCTCTCTCTCCTCCATCCTCTCCTCTTTTATCTCCTCCTCTCCCTCCTCCATCCTCCCCTCCTTCACCTCCTCCTCTCCCTCTCCCCTCCATCCTCTCCTCTTTTATCTCTCCTCTCCCTCTCTCTCCTCCATCCTCTCCTCCCTCCTCTCCTCCTCCTCCTCTCCCTCTCTCGCCTCCATCCTCTCCTCCTTCACCTCCTCCTCTCCCTCTCTCGCCTCCATCCTCTTCTCTTTCATCTCTCTCTTCCTCCTTCACCTCCTCCTCTCCCTCTCTCTCCTCCATACCCTCCTCTTTTATCTCCTCCTTTCTCCCTCTCTCCTCCATCCTCTCCTCCTTCACCTCCTCCTCTCCCTCTCTCTCCTCCATACCCTCCTCTTTTATCTCCTCCTCTCTCCCTCTCTCCTCCATCTCTCCTCCTTCACCTCCTCCTCTCCCTCTCTCCTCCATCCACTTCTCTTTTATCTCTCCTCTCCCTCTCTCCTCCATCCTTTCCTCCCTCCTCTCTCCCTCCTCCTCCTCTCTCTCTCTCTCTCCTCCATCCTCTCCTCCCCCCCCTCTCTCTCTCCTCTTGCATAACAGGTCTGATGACGTCACAGCCCTAGGCCCCGCCCCCTCTGTACTGTACAGAAAAACAGTTGTTACAGAAAATCTCCCACCGTTTCATCATCCACTCGGGGTTTGGCTTTCTCTTTATTTATTTATTTATTTATTCATTTATTTACCACTTTATTTTTATTTATGTATTTACATTATTTTATTTATTTATTTGCAACTTTATATTCATTTATTTATTTACATCATTTTTATTTACTTATTTACAATATTATTTTTTTTCTTCTGCGTCTTGTCGCCCTGTGCACCACGACACTCAAATACAAATACTAATTACATAATTATGAGAATAAATGTGTATGAAAATACAAAAATAAATATGCATGATTTAAAAAAAAAACAACAACAAATATATAAAAAAAGAAAGAATATAATACAATATACAATAAAAAAGGATTTAAAAAAATTAAAATAATATAAAATAATAAATAATAAATAAATAAATAAATAAATAATACATAAATAATAATAAAAAATAAAATATCTTTGTTGTTCAAACAAAAAGTACAATTAAAAAAAATATAAAAGAAAGAAATCGGTGTCACTTTAAAGCTGCATTATGTAACTTTTCAGGCGAAGGCTCTGTCAGCTTCGTGTTTCTATGGATACATCACTGCTCTGGAATGTTCCACAGTGTGACATTAAACATTTTTAACTCACATTTATTCAATCACAGCTGGTTTTAGAGCTCATAAATACCAAGAAAAACAAACATTGTGACTGAGCGGGGTCGCCTCTCCACAGATCTGACCTGGAACTTGGTCTGCTTTGGTCTCCATGAAGATAGAAAGGTTTAATGCCATACTGCGGAACATTACAATGCAATAACATCTCAACGGACCTGTAATAAGCCTGATGAATAAAACGTAAACAAACCAGTTAATGAACAAACAGTTTATTAAGACTTAATAACTACTTAATTAATGAACTCCTAAAGCTTTAATAGTAGCCGCTGTGTTTCAGAGGAAGTGTGCACGGGCAGGTGGAGGGCTCCATCCACTCTGGCTCACTTTGTATTGAAAATATGTCACCTCTCTCTGGGGTCGAGTCGGGTTTGTGGAGATGCAAGCCTGCTCACAATAAGGAGGTTTAACATCCTTCATCCTTTCTTTCTCCTCCTCCTCTTCCTCCTTGTCCCCTCCTCTTTTTTCTCTCTCACCACTCCCTCATCCGTTCTTCCTCCTCCTTCATCCCTCCCTCTCTCCTTATCCTCTCCTCTTTTTCTCTCTCTCTCACCCCTCCCTCATCCTTTCTTTCTCCTCCATCTCCCCCTCTCTCTACTTATCCTCTTCTCTTTTTTCTCCCCCTCTCACCCCCTCTCATCCCCTCTTTCCTTATCCTCTTCTCTTTTTTCTCCCCCTCTCATCTCCTCTTTCCTTATCCTCTTCTCTCTTTTTCTCTCCCTCTCACCCCCCTCATCCTCTCTTTCTCCTCCCCTCTCTCTCCTTATTCTCTTCTTTCTCTTTCTCACCCTCCCTCATCCCCTCTCATCCCCTCTTTCCTTATCCTCTTCTCTTTTCTCACCCCCTCTCATCCCCTCTTTCCTTATCCTCTTCTTTTTTCTCCCCCTCTCACCCCCTCTCATCCCCTTTCCTTATCCTCTTCTCTTTTTTCTCTCCCTCACCCCCATCATCCTCTCTTTCTCCTCCCCTCTCTCTCCTTATTCTCTTTCTCTTGCTCACCCTCCCTCATCCTCTCTTTCTCCTCCATCTCCCACCATCCCCATCCATCCATCCTCTTCTGCCTTTTCCTTATCCTCTTCTCTTTTCCCCTCCTTCTTACCCCTCTCTCATCCTCTCTTTCCTTATCATCTTCTCTTTTTTCTCCCCTGCTCACCCCTCCCTCATCCTTTCTTCCTCCTCCATCTCTCCCTCTCTCCTTGTCCTCTCCTCTTTTTTCTCTCTCTCACCACTCTCTCATCCTTTCTTTCTCCTCATCTCCTTGTTTCTCTCTCTTTATATTCTTCTCTTTTTTTCCTCTCCCTCTGACCCCTCTCTCATCCTCTTTCCTTATCCTCTTCTCTCCTCTCTCTCTCCCTCACCCCTCTCTCATCCTCTCATTCTCCTCCTTCTCTCTCTCCTCACCCTCTTCTTCTTTTCTCTCAGCCCTTTCTCATCCTCTTTCCTTATCCTCTTCTCTTTTTCCTCTTCTCCTCACTCCTCTCTCATCCTCTCTTTCTCCTCCATCTCCCCTTCTCTCTCACCCCTCCCTCATCCTCTCATTCTAGTCCTCTTCTTTCTCCTTGTCCTCTCCTCTTTTTTCTCTCTCTCACCACTCTCTCATCCTCTCTCTCCTCATCTTCTTCTTTTTCTTCTCCTTCTCAGCCCTTCCTCCTCCTCTCTTTTTCCTCCTCCTCTTTCTTCTTGTCCTCTTCTTTTTTCTCTTTCTCTCCTCCCACTCTCATCATCTGTCTCCTTATCTTCTTCTTTTTTCTCTCAGCCCTCTCATCCTCTTTCCTTTTCCTCTTTTCTTTTTCCTCTTCTTCTCACCCCTCCCTCATCCTCTTTCTCCTCCATCTCCCCCTCTCTCCTTATCCTCTTCTCTCTCTCTCTCTTTCCCCTCTCTCATCCTCTCATTCTCCTCCTCTCTCCTTATCCTCTTCTTTTTTCTCTCTCACCCCTCACTCATCCTCTCTTTCTCCTCCATCTCCCCTCTCTCTCCTTATCTTCTTCTCGTTTTCCTCTTCTTCTTACTCCTCCCTCATCCTCTCATTCTCCTCCTCCTCTTTCTCCTTATCCTCTCCTCTTTTATTCTCTCTCACCACTCCCTCATCCTTTCTTCATCCTCCAGCTCTCCCTCTCTCCTTATCCTCTTCTCTTCTTTCTCTCTATCACCCCTCTCTCATCCTCTCCTTATCTTCTCTTTTTCCTCTCCTTCTCACCCCTCTCTCATCCTCCCTTTCTCCTCCATCTCCCCCTCTCTCTCCTTACCCTCTCCTCTTTTTCTCTCTCACCCCTCCCTCATCCTCTCATTCTCCTCCTCCTATTTCTCCTTGTCCTCTTCTGTTTTCTATCTTTCTCTCACCCCTCTCTCATTCTCTTTCCTTATCCTCTTCTCTTTTTTTCCTCTCCCTCTCTCATCCATAAATAAAAATAAATAAATGAATAAATACATAAATAAATAAATAATAAAAATAAAAATGTAAATATATATAACAAAAAAAAATAAAAAAAATAAAAATGTAAGGTTAAAATTATAATGTGTTTATAATGTGTTTCCAAATTTAAATAAAAAATGAAAATCACATTTATTTTTATTATTTATTGCGCCCATATTGTTTATTTGCCCTCGTCCTTTATCTTTTTCCAAAACCAGACACGTTACATTTTCATAATCCACATCCTGCGACGGTCAGCCTCCCGAACCGTCGCCATGACATCATCTTCCACTCGCTGACCCCCCGGGCGGCCGCGGTACCCCCAGCCGCCTCACGGGGGCGCTCACACACCGCTCCACGCCCCCCTCCACCATCCCAGACACATTGTCCTCGTTGACTCCTGAACGTCTGCGAACGAGGCTTATACACTGAGGAGCGAGGAGAGGAAACGAGGAGGGAGGGGAGGAGACTGCGGAGAGAGAGAGAGAGAAAGAAGACAAAGAGGAAAGAGAGGAGGGAAAAGGCTCACGTTTGAGGATTGATGATGTGAGGATTTCAGATGGAGTGCGAGAGACAATATCGCCCCGTGAATGAGGCAATATTTCTAATAGAGCCGTATTGATCTATTCCCGATCGGTTTTGTAATCAGAAGCATACCTTGAGTTGTTTTTTATTTCGTTTTCACATGTTTTTAGAGCAGATGTTTTACTTCTCTCGGGAATGAAATGACACAAAACATATTTAAATTAATGCTGTCAGGCGATTAAAAAAATTGTGTCCAACCGCGGCATTTCAGGACACATGTGATCCTGGAGGCGTTTTGAGGTATTCACAGATTCGGAAAGTGTAGATTCTAAGCTTTCCATCGATGTCTTACACATGAAAATCTGACAATATTCTCACTTTTCTCACAACTTGCCTCATTCGCATGACATTAAGATGAGCCCTCCCCCATCATGACTATCTGTGGTGTGGTGTCAGAATCATTCAATAATTTAATAATACACAGGATACTATGTTAAGTCAAAGTTTACTACAAAATTTACTTATAGTCAGGAAGTACTAATAGCATAGCAAAGTAACCAATATAATTTAAAAATGTAATAAATACGTAATAAAATACCAAGGTACAGGTAGTATAGGAATTGGATTTAAAAAAATATATAAGTGCTTGGGTCATGTGGTCCTTCCTGTCGGTTTGGATCATCTCCTGCTTCTGTCTGGGTCTGCACAGGCGAGTCTGGGTCTGTACAGGCGAGTTTGGATCTTTCAGCAGGTGAGTCTGGGTCTACACAGGTGAGTCTGGGTCTACACAGGTGAGTCTGGGTCTGCACAGGTGAGTCTGGGTCTGCACAGGCGAGTTTGGATCTTTCAGCAGGTGAGTCTGGGTCTGTCTGCACAGGTGAGTCTGGGTCTACACAGGTGAGCCTGGGTCTGTCGACAGGTGAGTCTGGGTCTCTTTGCAGGTGAGACTGGGTCTACCAGCAGGTGAGTCTGGGTCTGCACAGGTGAGTCTGGGTCTTTCGGCAGGTGAGTCTGGGTCTGTCTGCACAGGTGAGTCTGTGTCTGTTGGGCAGGTGAGTCTGGGTCTGTCGACAGGTGAGTCTGGGTCTCTTTGCAGGTGAGACTGGGTCTACCAGCAGGTGAGTCTGGGTCTGCACAGGTGAGTCTGGGTCTTTCGGCAGGTGAGTCTGGGTCTGTCTGCACAGGTGAGTCTGGGTCTACACAGGTGAGCCTGGGTCTGTCGACAGGTGAGTCTGGGTCTCTTTGCAGGTGAGACTGGGTCTACCAGCAGGTGAGTCTGGGTCTGCACAGGTGAGTCTGGGTCTTTCGGCAGGTGAGTCTGGGTCTGTCTGCACAGGTGAGTCTGTGTCTGTTGGGCAGGTGAGTCTGGGTCTGTCGACAGGTGAGTCTGGGTCTCTTTGCAGGTGAGACTGGGTCTACCAGCAGGTGAGTCTGGGTCTGCACAGGTGAGTCTGGGTCTTTCGGCAGGTGAGTCTGGGTCTGTCTGCACAGGTGAGTCTGGGTCTACACAGGTGAGCCTGGGTCTGTCGACAGGTGAGTCTGGGTCTCTTTGCAGGTGAGACTGGGTCTACCAGCAGGTGAGTCTGGGTCTGCACAGGTGAGTCTGGGTCTTTCGGCAGGTGAGTCTGGGTCTGTCTGCACAGGTGAGTCTGTGTCTGTTGGGCAGGTGAGTCTGGGTCTGTCGACAGGTGAGTCTGGGTCTCTTTGCAGGTGAGACTGGGTCTACCAGCAGGTGAGTCTGGGTCTGCACAGGTGAGTCTGGGTCTTTCGGCAGGTGAGTCTGGGTCGGTCTGCACAGGTGAGTCTGTGTCTGTTGGGCAGGTGAGTCTGGGTCTCTTTGCAGGTGAGTCTGGGTCTACCGGCAGGTGAGTCTGGGTCTACCGGCAGGTGAGTCTGGGTCCATCGACAGGTGAGTCTGGGTCTGTCTGCAGGTGAGTCTGGGTCTACCGGCAGGTGAGTCTGGGTCTGTCTGCAGGTGAGTCTGGGTCTACCGGCAGGTGAGTCTGGGTCCATCGACAGGTGAGTCTGGGTCCATCGGCAGGTGAGTCTGGGTCTGTCTGCTCAGGTAAATTTGGGTCTTTTGGCAGGTGAGTCTGGGTCTTTTGGCAGGTGAGTCTGGGTCTTTTGGCAGGTGAGTCTGGGTCCATCGGCAGGTGAGTCTGGGTCTGTCTGCTCAGGTGAGTCTGGGTCTGTCTGCTCAGGTGAGTCTGGGTCTGTCTGCTCAGGTAAGTTTGGGTCTTTTGGCAGGTGAGTCTGGGTCTTTTGGCAGGTGAGTCTGGTTCTTTTGGCAGGTGAGTCTGGGTCTGCACAGGTGAATCTGGGTCTTTCGGCAGGTGAGTCTGGTTCTGCCTACAGTTGAGTCTGGGTCTTTCAGCAGGTGAGTCTGGGTCTTTCAGCAGGTGAGTCTGGGTCTTTCGGCAGGTGAGTCTGGGTCCATCGGCAGGTGAGTCTGGGTCTGTCTGCTCAGGTGAGTCTGGGTCTGTCGACCGGTGAGTCTGGTTCTGCCTACAGGTGAGTCTGGGTCTCTCTGCACAGGTGAGTCTGGGTCTTTCAGCAGGTGAGTCTGGGTTTATTGACAGGTGAGTCTGGGTTTATTGACAGGTGAGTCTGGGTCTGTCGGCAGGTGAGTCTGGGTCTGTCTGCACAGGCAAGTCTGGTTCTGTTGGCAAGTGAGTCTTGGTCTTTCCGCAGGTGAGTCTTGGTCTTTCGGCAGGTGAGTCAGGGTCTTTCGGCAGGTGAGTCTGGGTCTATGTATCTTTCAAAAACTTGAAAATGGATGTGAACAAGGTTGATCCAAAAGTGAAGTAACCAAAACTAAATCTCGAGCCACTGGGGTCAGGAGGGTTTAAACAGAGCCCGGGAGAGATCTCTAGATTACTCAAACATGCATGGATGACATCTAAACCCTGTTCAGGCATTTTTTTGATGAGAGAACAACATTATAACATGGCAGAAAGCTAAAAATAAATCAACCAGACTCAGTCTTTGTTATTCCAGTATTCCAACTGCACTAAGTCACAACTTTTAAACAAGCAGCTACTGATATTAGCCTAATTTCAGTAGCTTCTAATGCTTTTAAAAAAAATGAAATCACTTTTTTCACTCTTTGTACTCATATTCCATACATATACATTGTTTTAAAGGACCTATGTTTCACTAAATTCACTCTTGTGAGCATTAATCCATGGTTTTAACCTTTAGTTCAACAGAGATTAGCAGTTTCACCACATGACATCACAAGGTGGAACCGAGTGTTTTCCGTATTAGAGAAGAACTCAAATATGCAGAGTTTGTGTGTTAAACAAAACACAACTCCAGGTGCGTTTGCGATGAGGAAACAACATTAGAACATCGAGCAGAAAATAGCGTAATAACTTTGAAAGTGTAGGCCTGTAGGACGCCGTGATGTCATGAGCGCCCCCTTCAGTGTCGGACGGTTTTATGTAGCACATGATAAAGTACGTGGGAGGCGTTCAGGGACAATAGGAACAAACGCAGCCGGGGCAATTTGAACCAGAGGGGGCCCATTCCCGTCGAGAAGTACAGAGAAGACAGCACAGTTATGTAAAGAGTGATGAGGTGTGGAGAGGAGAGGTTCAGGAACAAAAGAGCCTCAGGAAACGACAAGATGAAGACGGTGAAGTGGAAGACTGGAAGAGAAATGGTTTGAAACGGCACAGCAAGAAAAAGGACCAAAATGCAGTTATATTTACCCGAGTAATATTTTTATGGGCCCATATTACACTACAGTATTTCTGATCTGTTCGAATGTTGTTGTCTTCACTAGAATCGTTTGGATCATTTTTGTCATGGTCACGATTTTCCTTCCATCCATCCACTGACCACTGACATGGAAGCTAAATCAATAATTTCAGTTATGTTTTGGAAGACGGGGTAGGATTCAATAACTTCCCACTCCTTTTTGAGCAAAAAGTGAATAGTGAATGTATTTGATTGTATATTGGTTACATAGTAGTAGTATAGCAGTAGTAGTAGTATAGTAATAGTAGCAGTAGTAGTAGTATAGTAGAATAGTAGCAGTACAGTAGAATAGTAGCAGTAGTAGTATAGTAGTAGTATAGTAGAATAGTAGTAGTATAGTAGAATAGTAGTAGCAGTAGTAGTAGTATAGCAATAGCAGCAGCACAGCAGTAGCAGCAGCACAGCAACAGCACAGCAGCAGCAGCAGTACAGCAGCAGCAGTAGCAGCAACAGCAGCAGTATAGCAGCAGCAGCAGCAGCAGCAGCAGCACAGCAGCAGCAGCAGCAGCAGCAGCAGCAGCAGCAGCACAGCAGCAGCAGCAGCACAGCAGCAGCATAGCAGCAGCAGCAGCAGCAGTATAGCAGCAGCAGCAGCACAGCAGCAGCAGCAGCACAGCAGCAGCAGCAGTATAGCAGAACCAGCAGCAGCAACAGCAGCAGCACAGCAAACAGCAGCAGCATAGCAGCAGCAGCAGCAGCAGCAGCACAGCAATAGCAGCAGCACAGCAGCAGCAGCAGCAACAGCAGCAGCAGCAGCAGCAGCAGCACAGCAACAGCAGCAGCAGCAGCAGCAGCAGCAGCAGCAGTATTGTAGCAGCAGCAGCAGCAGCAGCAATAGCAGCAGCAGCAGCAGCAGCAGCAGCAGCAGCAGCAGCAGCAGCAGCAGCAGCAGCAGCAGCAGCACAGCAGAACAGCAGCAGCAGCAGCAGTAGCAGTAGCAGTAGTAGTAGTATAGTAGAATAGTAGTAGTAGTAGCATAATAGTAGAAGTAATAGCAGCAGTAGTAGTAGTAGTAGTAGTATAGTAGTAGTATAGTAGCAGCAGTAGCAGTAGTAGTAGTAGCAGTAGTAGTATAGTAGAATAGTAGTAGCAGTAGTAGTAGCAGTAGTAGTAGTAGTAGTATAGTAGTAGTATAGTAGAATAGTAGTAGTATAGTAGTAGTATAGTAGGATAGTAGTAGTATAGTAGTAGCAGTAGTAGTAGTAGTAGTAGCAGTAGTAGTAGTAGTAGCA
The DNA here is from genome assembly GCA_036785185.1 of Paratrypauchen microcephalus. NCBI lineage: Eukaryota > Metazoa > Chordata > Actinopteri > Gobiiformes > Gobiidae > Paratrypauchen > Paratrypauchen microcephalus. The sequence continues at coordinate 1,351,316 of JAVJIX010000164.1, forward strand.
GTAGTAGTAGTAGCAGTAGTAGTAGTAGTATAGTAGCAGTAGTAGTAGTAGTAACAGTAGTAGTAGTAGTAGTAGTATAAATATAGGTGTATATTACAGTGGGATTGCATAACTCTGAGGACAGGAGCTTCTTGTGTTCTGACAGACGCAGACGCTCCAGGAAGCACCTGTCACCTCTCCTCCCCAAGGAACTCTCTCCATATCTCCCTCCCTCTGAATTCCTCCATCTCTCCATCTCCCCCTCTCTCTGAATCCCTCCATCTCTCCCTCTCTCTGAATCCCTCCATCTCTCTCTCTCTCTGAATCTCTCTCCCTCTCTGAATCTCTCTCCACCCCCTCTTCTTCTACCACCGATCTCTCTTCCTCCACCCCCTCTATGTCTCCCTGTCCCTTTATCCTCCCTCGTTTACCCCACTTCTATCTACTTTTTTTTCTCCCATTTTTCAATTTTTAAAAAAAATATTAATCATTAAAAACAAACTGATTTAGTTTTAGTTCTTATACAATAATCATTATAAAGACACAAAGAAGTACAGAGCACTGAATGAGGAGATGGAGAGGGTCAGGGAGAGAGAGAGAGAGAGAGAGAGAGAACTCTGAAGAGGGTCAGGAACGGGAGAGCTGGAGAGGGTCAGAGAGAAAGGGTGGGAAGGTCGGGGTGAGAGAGAGAGGGGGCAGAGAGAGAGAGAGAGGAAGAGATGAAGAGGGTCAGAGAAAGGAAGAGATAGAGGGGTTCAAAGAGAAAAAAGGGAGGGGTCAGAGAAAGAGAGAAATGAAGGAAGTCAAAGAGATAGGGAGAGATGGAGGTGGTCAGAGAGAGAGAGGAGGAGAGGGTTTGAGAGAGAGAGAGGAAAGAGAGGATCAGAGAGAGAGAGAGAGGGAAATCTGAAGAGGTCAGGAAAGAGAGAGATGAAGGAAGTCAGAGTGTGTGGGGGGGTCAGGGGGAGAGAGAGAGAGAAATGAAGGAGGTCAGAGAGAGGAAGAGAGAGGGGGTAAAAGAGAGAGAGAGGAAGGGTGTCAGTGCGTAAAAGGGGGCGTCAGAGAGAGAGAGAGGAATAGATGGAGGGGGTCAGAGAAAGGAAGAGAGAGGGGGTGAAAGAGAAAAAAGGAAAAGATAGAGGGGGTCAGAGAGAGAGAAAGAGATTTAGGGGGTCAGAGAGAGAGAGAGAAGAGGGTTTGGGAGAGAGGGAAAGATAGAGAGGATCAGAGAGAGAGAGAGAGAGGAAAATCTGAAGAGGGTCAGGAAAGAGAGATGAAGGAAGTCAGAGTGTGAAGGGGGTCAGAGAGAGAGAGAGAGAGAGATGAAGGGGGTCAGAGAGAGAGGGAGAGATTGCAGGGGTCAGAGAGAGAGAGAGAGAGAGGGTGAGATAAAGTGGTTAGGAAAAGAGGAGATGGAGGGGGTCAAAGAAAAAATGAGCGATGGAGGGGGTCAGAGAGAGAGAGAGATGGAGGGAGTCAGAGAGATGAAGAGGGGGGTCAAAGAGAGAAAGAGGGAGAGATGGAGAGGGTCAACAAGAGGGAGAGAGGGTGGGAGGGTCGGGGGCAGGGGGTCAGAGAGAGGAAGAGATAGTGGGGGTAAAAGAGCGATAGAGAGAGAGAGGAAGGGGTGTCAGGGAGAGAGGGGGAGAGAGAGAAAGAGATGGAGGGGGTCAGAGAGGGAGAGATGGAGCTCCATGACCTTGATGACCCCTCTTGGCACCCCGCTCCCCCTGTGCCCCTCCCCCCCCTGCTCTGCCAGCTGCTGGTCCGGGCATCGGGCACATTCTGCTCCGTTTACACAAGACAAATCCACCCGCTAATCCCATCCGAAACAACGGAATCTCTCTGCACCCGCCGAACACTGAACACATGTGCTGCTCTGTCCCCGTCCGAGATGTCCCTGCCCGAGATGTCATGAGGACACGCAACAAGAGACTGTACGCAGAGTTAGAAGTTTGCATGTTCTCTCTGAGCTCCCTTGGGTGCTGCGCCATCAACAACATAAAGCAGAGTGTGCAAACTGTAGCTCTGTTACAGGCTCACTCTGCAAGGTTTTATCTTTTTTTAAATATATTGTTTTTATTGCACTGAAAAACATTTAAAAACTTGTGTCCTCCACAAACCTGCCTCTTATTTGACCTCCTCCTGCTTGTTTCAATGGAAATATACTCCCTTTAACGTTAATCTTAAACAATATGGAAGAACGGAGAATGTGTTTTGTATCTCATGCAGGAGACTTACGAAGTTACACATTGTAGCTTTAAACTTTAAAGGTACGCTCTGGAACTTTTCTGGCAGAGGCACCATCACTTTATTGCTTCCATGAAAATATTATTTCACCTGGAATGTTCCATGGTATGGTGTTAAATGTATCTGCCTTGTATTTATTCAGTTACAAATGTAGTCCTCCATCAAAACCTGCACAACAACAACAGATCAAACCCTCCAGCTCAAGATCTGGAGCTGGATCCTCAGAGTACTCACTGCTCGAGGAGATGGTCAAAGACAAACTTCCATCCAAGTGTACCTTAACCTTAAAGATCCCATGACATGGTACTTCTTGATGCTTTTATATGGCTCCTTAATGGTTCCCTAATACTGTAAATGAATCCTTCTTCTTGAATTCCTTGAATCCTGCATGAGAAACAGAGATAAGATGAGAAAGAGTCATAAATATCTCTCTCAAACACTTTATTCTGGGCGTTGTTGCTTGAATGCAAATGAGGAGAAAGCTGGCCTATAGTAGAGGGTGGGGGCGTGGCCAAACTCTCCGCTCTCCGCTGTAGCCCTCAGCTGATCCATTTCCGTGTTTTTGCACAGAGGGAGAGATTTGAAGCGTTCCATTCAAAAATAAACACATTTCCACAGAAAATTAAATTAAACCACTGCTGTTCAAAGGTCCAGAGGCTCAGATAAAGAACTTCCGAGCCTAGAAACACTCGGACGTGCCTCCAGGCAAATAAAAAAACGCATTTCGCATTGCCTAGCGCATTCGCAGTCCAAACTCTCTGGGCGTGATTTACAGAGACGCTGAGTACAGACAGACGGGGGTGGAACTGCATTTGCATTTCTTTTTTCGATCTGACGTCAATAAGGTGCCTTGTTCAAAATCGCCCGTTTGAGCTCCGATTTTTTGTAACGCAGAAAAGGATCGCAAATGCTCAGTTTAGACAATTCACAACTTTTAACCATGGGGTTGGGGGCCTAAACAGGGTAGGGGAGCTCACATTAACGTTCAAAAACCTCAGAAAGTGAAAATGTCATGCCATGGGACCTTTAACATACAGAGAAAACATGTATTACTATGAGCGAGGACCCCTCTCCACAGATCTGACCTGCATCTTGACCTGATGGTGCTACTTGTTGAAGACACAGATAATCGAGAGAGCGAGGGAGAGATAACCGGGTGGCCGGCGTGTCTGAAAACTTTTAACTGCGTTGTGACCTCCCTGCCGTGACCTCTGACCTCTGAAGTGTACACACAAAGGAGTAAAGGAAATCCTAAAGTATCAGGACACAGCCCAGGTCACGGCCCAGGTCACGGCTTTATGGGCCAGAGAACGAGTGTGAGGAGGAGGAGGACGGGGTAGAACCAGCAACTGTCGAACCTACTGTGTGCCAGGGACACTATGGTACAACTGTGTGTGCCAGGGACATGGTACATTTGATCATGTTATCATCTATTTTTACTGGTCTAATCATAACTGCGTCATGTGTCGACAGTTATGGAATTACCTCGACGTCTGTCACATGTGCTGCCTGAGCACAACCAGGAGGAGAGCTCATGAACATCACTAAAATAATAAAACAAAAATAAATAAATCGAAATAACGCAAGAATGTTAGTAAAAACGTGTAATGATGTTAATGATGTTACCAGTCACTGCGTGCACATGGTACTCGGCGGGGAGGTCTGTCCTATAATCCAAGTGCACATGAAGCTCGTGTAATCGGATAATGGTCAGCGACCTGGCCGGCTCCGCTACGCTATGTGGCGCTGTCGTCCAACTACTTCCGGGTGATGGCTACTCAATAAAAACACAACAAACTATGTGGCGGTATACAAAGATGGCGCTCGAGGAGTTTGACGGAGCAGCATTGGTGTACGTGTTGTGCATTCTTTCTTCGCAGCCATGATTTCGTCTGACTTTTCCGGCAACAACCGCTACTTATGACGGCGTCGGCGCCTCCTGCCACCTCCGGGTGAAATCCTGGGGCGAAAATTCCCATGCATGCGCAGTACGCCAATCCGATCCGATATGGTGCACAAGGCGACACCAAGTGGATTACTATCGGCCTAAGCCAGGGGTTCCAATCGGATTCGGGAAACCAATCCCTATACGATCCTTGGCCTGTGCACATGAATTCGATATGATCCCAGTCCGTTTGCAATCGGATTACACTCGTCCAATTGCAAGCAGTGATTGTTCAATCCTTTTATTTATCCCTCTAGGGAAATTATCTCTCTGCATTTGTCCCATCCTTCAGGAGCAGTGGGCAGCTCATCTTTCAGGCGCCCGAGGACCCATCCCCATGATGTTATTCTCCAGCTTTGGTCAGGACCTCAGCTGGAGGATTTTACCTGAAGCATGTTTTTGGGTTGATGGGGGAAACTCGAGTGCCCAGAGGAAACCCACCCAGACACGGGAAGAACATGCAAACTCCACACAGAAACGCCCGGGCCACCTGGGGATCAGACACCGTACTGCCATTTTTTGTTCACGCTTTCATCCATACTGTACACACACCCTGTACACACATCAGGAAGCCCACAATACCCGGACCAATACCTGCTTTTTGATTCACACCACCCACTGCAGCACAAACTGGGTGTTATTTGGACATTACAACACAGGGCCCAAGTGGTTCCCACAAGCACAGAGGGTAAGGAGAAAGAACAACATGTGCAGGAAGCCCTCTCTGTTTGTGGATATCCTAAATGGGCTGTCAACAAAACTAAGAGAGACAAGGGCAAGAAACAAGACAACAGAGAATCTGAACCCAGGAGGAAAGGGGTAGCGATTCCTTACCTGGCCGGCGTTTCTGGAAAAACTACAGAGGATTTTCAGACAACATGAAATCCCAGTTTATTTCAAACCCACAAACACTTTAAGACAAAAACTGGTCCACCCAAAGGACAAAACACCGAGCCGCAAAGCAATGTGGTCTACTCCATTCAGTGTAGTGAAGACTGCAGTGAGCGCTACATTGGAGAAACAAAACAGACACTTCACAAGAGGATGTACCAACACAGACGAGAGGGCCAGAGTGGACCTCAGTCTGCCGTACATCTCCACCTAGAAGCCACGGGCCACTCCTTTGAGGACAGTGAGGTACAGATCTTAGCCAGGGAAAAAGAACTCGTTTGAACTTTTTTTTGTCAAAAAAGAGAATCCTTCCTTGAACAGAAATGGAGGTCTCAGACACCATTTGTCTCCCATCTATAACTATCCTCAAACCTAAATCAAAACAATAGGGCAGCAGGTCAGGTCCAGAGGTGTGAAAACACCCATTATGGTCCTGAATCTGGGCAGAACAATCATTTTTATGGTTTCAATGCTTTGACTTAGACTTAGTTATGGAAGATTACATTTTTAAGGTCTTTCTTCATTGTAGAAAAAAGTTTTTCTCTAAAATTGTTTGACAGTTTTTCGGTTTTCTGGATATTCAGTTTGTATCTGGTCACTGGACCAATATTGTGAAGAAAAAACAAAACATTAGGTATTGAAGTTTCTGGTTTGGTCAAAAATAATAGAACATGATCTGCGTAGCAAGCAGTTTTACAGTATGTTCCATCCCATCAATTGTAACACAAAATAATAGTTTTTGACTTTCTAATATACTGGGCCAGTTTTTTGTTTTTTTTATTTTGTTTATTTGGAAGGGACAATGCATATTAATGAACGTACAATTTGTATAAGATCACACAAACCGACGTAAATATGTCGGATTTAGCACAGTGCTAATTTCCATCCGCAGTCCCAGACATAAAGATATAACATACAATAGAAAATATGTTGCAGTTGCAGACATTAGACAATTTAGTACATGTGTTATGATCACAAACAAAAACAATTTAGTATCTGTACAATAGAGGCGTATAATTCAATAAATTACAGTGAAAATACAATTGATGAGCTTAGCCTAAAATGCAAATAAAAAAGGTGCTTAATATAGTGCCTATTCTATTTACAATGTGGATTTTTGTAGTGTATGCATGCAAGTGTGTGTGCGCTTCTTGTATGTCATGGCTGTTATATTATTACTAATTAATTCATTTTGATTCCTTTTCAGCCATATTTCATTGTAGTTAGCGCCTCCCTTCAGATAGTTAAGCAGTGTCCACCAGCATCAGAACTGAAGAAGCAGCTTGGATGAGCTGCGAAACGTATTCGACCAAATAAACTTTTGTCCAGTTGACAAATTGAATTTCTCCTTTTGCCATTCCACAGTCTGGCAAAAACGTGACCTCTCTCCAGTTGGAACTTTCTAAAGTATCGTTTTAACTTTCCGTTTCCATGGCGTCAGGTAACATGCCACCTTCAGAAAGCTACAGAGTGTTGCTTTTGGATCCCCCGGTATCCCCGACTCCCCCTCCACTGTCCACTCGGGGGTCAGCAGAGGTTGGGTCGAGCTTTAGCATGTCTGGCCTTTTACGACACTCATCTGGAGGTCACTCTACCCCGCGGAGCTTTCAACGGACGCTTTGAAGTCTGGTGCGGGGAGGGCATCTGGATTACTCAGACGTGATTGGATCGTGTTTGTGGCGTGGGATTAACGGCTTGTTGACACTGGTTTTTCTATTTCCGACGGCAAGGGGAGGGATCGCTAAAGGTCGATAAGTCCCAGCCAGTAATGTATACGGGCTGTCACGCTGGGGGTGTTCTATAGGTACATCTACTGGCAGAATGTTCACCAGTTACCATGGAGACACAACGCACACATTACTAGACATCAAAAGGTTTTAAAATAGTTGACAAAATACAAAATCATATTAAAGAGCCTATATTTGTTTTAGACTTTTATTGTCCCCAATTCATTTTCACGCACACAAAGCTTGTTTGACATACATACAGCAACAACACAACACACACATTACAATCGACATTAGCGCACACTCAGCGGGGCCTGGTGTTCAAAAATGTGATGGCCGAGGGGATCAGGGTTCTGCCAAAGTGAGTCCTCCTGTACCTCCGTCAGGGCCCTCCTGCACCCGGCCCTCCTGCACCCGAGCGTCCTGCACCTCCGTCAGGGCCCTCCTGCACCCGAGCGTCCTGTACCTCCGTCAGGGCCCTCCTGCACCCGAGCGTCCTGTACCTCCGTCAGGGTCCTCCTGCACCCGGCCCTCCTGCACCCGAGCTTCCTGCACCTCCGTCGGGGCCCTCCTGCACCGGAGCGTCCTGCACCTCCGTCGGGGCCCTCCTGCACCTCCGTCAAGGCCCTCCTGCACCCGGGTGTCCTGCACCTCCATCAAGGTCTTCCTGAACCCGAGCGCCCTGTACCTCCGTCAGGGCCCTCCTGCACCTCCGTCAGGGTCCTCCTGCACCCGAGCGTCCTGCACCTCCGTCAGGGTCCTCCTGCACCCGAGCGTCCTGCACCTCCGTCAGGGTCCTCCTGCACCCGAGCGTCCTGCACCTCCGTCAGGGTCCTCCTGCACCCGAGCGTCCTGCACCTCCGTCAGGGCACTTTATTTGCCTGTGATCTAGACTACACATTTATTAAATTCTTTACAAAGATGCGAGACTGGTCACTGAGAATCTGGTCACGGTGAAGCTCTCCAAATTCAGATCTGCGTGATTGACAGGTGGAGTATCGTCAGGAAAAAAATAATGGAAAAAATATCACAGAAAACTGAAAAAAATAAAGACGGATTTCTGCAGAATCAATGAGCGAAGCGCTGAACTCGACTGGACGCCCTCGAAAACGAGAGGGCACATCTGAAGGGGCATTCCAATAAAATAAATACACTTGAGAAATGTCATTTGGATCAAAATGCGTGTACGCGTATATCCACGGACTTTCGGCAGCTAAATTCGCAGACCGCTTTCTGTACATGAGCTCCGGAGAAACGGACGTGTCCAGAACGTGTCTCGAACGTGTCATGTGTCCAAGTAGAAGTTAAAAGTCCATTTTCATGTCCTTGTTCTCTTGAAATATCGCGTACATATTCACAAGCTCCTCACATAGGCATTGGGGTTACTCGCAACGTGATTGGCGGGAGCACGAGGTTTGGAAATTATGGTGATTTATACACAGCCCGTTTCTTTCCAAAAAACAAGCCAATTTGAAATTTAAAAATGTTTTATATGCAACTAATGCTGTTATCAGAAACATGGAGTGGCTTTTTCATCATCTCAACGAGCACATTGTGATAACGAAAATCACAAATTTTGAGAAAAAAAAACAAAACAAAACCTATAAACGTCATTTTCTCAGTTTCACAAATGCTGAGTTGTACCGGTTTTTCACGGGACGGGACACAAATGATAGATGACCAATCAGCTCCTTAATTTTTTCCAACGTCCAATATCGTTTTTCAATAGGCCTACTCTCCTTGTTACTGTTTAATTATTACTTATTCCAGTATTACTTATTTTATTGTTATTACTTATTTTTATGCTTGCCTGCATGCACTTTTCTTTCTTGTTCAAACTGTCCCTACCGGGAGCTACTGTGACAAGTAAATGTCTCCTGCGTGAGATCAATAAAGTCTTATCTTATTTCACGTGTGTCAAAAAACCAAACTAATCCAATTGGATGATCACGTTTGGCCTTCGAGATGCGACAAAGGCAGCAGGAACCAGACTAATATTATCTGTCTGGAGTTACTAGGCAAACAAAAACAATAAATCCTCTGCATTTGACCCCTCCTTCAATGCCATTGGGGCAACCTGTCAGGAACCAGAACAGACCCATCTCCATCTTGATCTTGAGCTGGTCTTGGTCAGGACAACCTTAGCTGGAGGATTTGCTGTGCATATTTTGGGTTCATGGGGGAAACCAGAGTCAGAGGAAACCCACCCAGACACAGGGAGAACACACAAACGCTACACAATAAGGCTTGAACCTCTTGCTGTAAGGCAAGAGCGCTTAAGCCAAAACGCCCAACAGCAGCAGCCACATCCTCTGCCCCAGACAGGTCATAAAGCCACAGACGTTGGTGCTGGTGGGCTCTGGGGTGACCTCTGGTGGTGGGCTGACCTCTGGTGTGGTGGTCTCCGGGTGAACCTCGGTCGGTCTCTGCTTTTTGTCACGTTTAATGACCGGGCTTTGGGTTTATGTGGACGAGAGGACAGAGCCGAGGCTGTACGTGTGTGTGAATGGGACAGCTGTGAGGTTATAGTGTGGACTTACAGACAGACAGCAATCGTAAGAAAGAAAAAAAACAGGGAAAAACATGTGTACAAAACTTCAATTTAAAGTTCCTAAACTATTACAATAAATCGCCTCTTGTGAGCTTTAAATCATTGTAAGGTTGTAGATGTAACTGGCCCCTTACTAGCCCAGGACAGCCGTAGCACCCGAATGGTCAAACAAAAAAAGGAAGAAAAGGGAATTTGAGCTCTTCACCTTTTTTAATTTGGCCACACCATTTGCAGAGTTTGACAGACAGCCTCTACCAATCACCTCGAAGGCAAAGGAAAAAGAGGAGTGAACAATGAAAACCAACATGGCAACTTAATGAATCAACTGATTATATAACTGTGCAACAAATTAAGTATAAACTATATAAAGACAGAAACATGAAGTTATACACCTGATAAGTGAGGGCGTGGTCTACAGCTCCCTCACAATCATATCCTCCTGAGACCCGGCCCATTCATTTGGGTCCTTTACATAGACCCTCCAGGAATTTGCGATGTTGCGATTTGCAACTTCAACGCAACTTCAGCCAATCCCCGTGAATTCAGGAAGGTGTTGCAATTTTGACCAATCACCGCAAAATTCCCAGTGGCTGAGTGGCTAGCACTCATGCTTCACAGCAAGAAGGTTCTGGGTTCGATCCCCGGGTCGCCCAGGCCTTTCCATGTGTGTTCTGTGTGAGTGTGAGTTTGCATGTTCTCCCCGTGTCTGGGTGGGTTTCCTCCGGGCACTCCGGTTTCCCTCATCAACCCAAAAAATGCATGATAGGTAAAATCCTCCAGCTTAGGTCCTGACCAAACCGAAGCAAGAATAACATGGAGATGTAATGTGCTGCCCACTGCTCCTAATAACAGGATGGGTTAAATGCAGAGAAGAATTTCTCCAGTGTGAGATCAATAAAGTTGCTTCTTCTTCAATTTTTACCAATTTTGACCAATCATCGGTGACGTATTGAACTCACGTCGACCAACTTCCTTCTGCCTTACTTCCGTGTGACGAAACGAAACTGCGGCCGTGTCCCCAGTTCGGAGCGTGGTTTGAAGGGGGCTCAGACTGCAGTCAAGGCGGTGCACACTTGCTCAGCCCTGAGTGCACTCCGCGGACCGCGTGGCCGTCTGCGAAATGCGACAGGTCTCGCAACTACGGGAACGCACAAGCCGCCGACTCCATTTTCTCCCGTAGAAGAAGTAGCGCGCGGTGCATGCTGGGATATATGAGTGCGGCGAAGCGTGCATTTTCACGCGCTTGGTCCATCCCCCGATTTCCATGGAAACGACTGCGGTCTGCGAACGCGTGTTAACTGCGCATGGGACAAAAAAGAAGTGACGCACATGCCCTTCAAACCACGCTCCGAACTGTGCACTCTGGGAATTGGGACACGGCTTCTAATGGCAAAGAAACATGTCTGCGGCGCCATTTGCCCACAAAAATAACAGCAAAAGACCGCGCGAAACAGCTCCCCTCCTAGTAGTAATTTATTTTCGATGTTGGTAAGGTTGTTTTAGGACCATATCTGTGATCTCTGTGTCTTTGTATTATTCTTTGTCAGTAATAACTCAGTATTCAAAATATTACTCAATTTTAATTACAAAAAGGGAAAATCACAACTATTTATCGCAACTTTCAGTTCCTCCCGCAACAAAATCGCAACAAAAACCTTAAAAGCACCGCAACTTTCATCGCAACTTTTTGGAAAAGCTCACGCAAATTCAGGCATTTTAGCCCGCAACACTCACAAAAAATGCCCGCGAAATCCTGGGGGGGTCTGATTATAGTAGACATAGAGTTAACATAGACAGAGTTTGTGGCTGCACTATGATTAAAAAAAATAAATAAATAAAATAATAATAATAATAATAATAATAATAATAAAATACATGAATAAGTAAATAAATACATACATAAATACATAAATAAGTAAATAAATAAATAAGACATTAAGAGGGAGTCTAAAAACTCCACTGCATAGCCTATGCAGTCTAAGCCAAAAATGCCAGGGCCGTTTTTTATTTTTATTTTTTTTTATCCCAGTCCAGCCTTGGCAGAGCTGTTTTAATGTCATACTGTGGAACATTCCAGACAAACTTCTCAGACAGACATCTCCATAGAAACAAACAGGTGACAAACCCTCCGCCAGAAAAGATACAAAATGCACCTCCAATTTTTAAACAGTTTTCATTTTCTGTAGTGCGCCGCCCCCCTGTGACCTCCACGGCCTGAAACCACCTTGAGAAGAAGAAGAGAAGAAGAAGAATCGACCCGAACACCACAGAAGAAGAAGCGTTTGAGCGTCTTTAAGCCCGAGCCTATAGATTTATGTAAATTCTGCCCTGTTTACCCTAAAGGACAAACCTGGACTCAAGCTCCTGGAGTCACATGTATACTATGGATGTTCTGGTGTCTGCTCCACTTTCTTTATCAACCTACATTCAATTAAGAAATATGTAAATTAATAATTAAAAACGACAATAACTAAATAATAAAAATAATATAAAAAATAAACAATAAAATAATAAATACATACATAAAATAGAATAGAATAAAAATAAATAGAACAGAATAATGAGCAAAATGCATAAATGTAATAGTATAGAAATGAATAAATAAAATTGATGAAAACAACACATTTTTACCACGTTTTGTGAGTTTCACTTTTGTTTTTGAACACTATCACAACACATTCAGTGTACATCCCGCTAATAAAACTACTGCACATTGCTTCAGGTTTGTGTCGTTGTATAGTACAGTTTTGTATCAGTAGTGTACAGTTTTGTATCATGTTTTTGTATGGCAAACGGAGAAATTCAATTTGTCAACTGGACAAAATTTTATTGGGTTGAATCAGCTCATCCAAGCTGCTTCTTCAGTTTTGGTTAGGCGCTGATGGACACTGCCTATATCTGCCTGAAGGGGGCGCTAACTACAATGAAATGACTCTGAAACTACCACACCTACTTGTTTACAGTTTGTGTTAGTTAGGTGGGCCTATTAGATCTGCAGTGGGAGTGTGGGTCTTGTTAGCAGAACCATTCAGGACCATAATGGTGTTTTCACACCTCTGGACCTGACCTGCTGCACTATTGTTTGTTTGTTTTGGTTTAGGTTTGAGGATAGAGTTATAGATAGAGACAAATTATGTCTGAGACCTCCATTTCTGTTCAAAGAAGGATTCTCTTTCTTGACAAAAATAGCCTCTTTAAAGGAAAATTAACGTTTTTTTTTTACAATCTGAGCCTTCTTTCGGCAATAAAACAAGTAGTTTTACTCACCCATAGCAGTTTGGTGTCAATTGGAGCAGTATCGCAGAAGTTATGTTGTAGCCGTTCTGTTCTACTAATGATCCCGTATCCGTTAACATGGTGCTCGGGGCATTACTTTGCGGTGTCCAAATAACACAAACTTTAGCACTTTTCAAATCACAGAAGCTCGCTGTGTCAGGGTAGACTTTTAGTGGATTCCAAAATGGCCTGAAACCCGATATCCAGCTATAGTTTCATTTGATGATGTCATCAGAGAGGACAGTGCGCATGCGTGAACTCAGCTGTTTTGTAAACACCGCTTGTCCGAAAGAAGCTAACACCGCTCTGAACTTTACTTTTCTGTTGCGATATCGGGTTTCAGGCCATTTTGGAATCTACTAAAAGTCTACCCTGACACAGCGATCTTCTGTGATTTGAAAAGTGCTAAAGTTTGTGTTATTTGGACACCGCAAATCAGTGCCCCGAGCACTCACGCTAACAGATACGGAATCATTGGTAGAACAGAACGGCTCAACATAAGTTCTGCAATACTGCTCCATTTGACACCAAACTGCTATGGGTGAGTAAAACTACTAGGCTCAGATTGTAAAAAAAAAAAGTGTTAATTTTCCTTTAACTCCCCTCTCAAACCAGTTCTTTTCTCTGGCCAAGATCTGAACCTCACTGTCCTCAGAGGAGTGTCCCGTGGCTTTTAGGTGGAGATGTATGGCAGACTGAGGTCTTTTTAGGTGGAGATGTACGGCAGACTGAGGTCCACTCTGGCCCTCTCGTCTGTGTTGGTACATCCTCTTGTGAAGTGGCTGTTTTGTTTCTCCAGTGTAGCGCTCACTGCAGTCTTCACTACACTGAATGGAGTAGACCACATTGCTTTGTTTGTGACTCGGTGTTTTGTCCTTTGGGTGGACCAGTTTCTGTCTTAAAGGTCCCATGACATGGTACTTCTTGATGCTTTTATATGGCGCCTTAATGGTTCCCTAATACTGTAAATGAATCCTTCTTCAAAATCAACACTCAGCATGAGAAAGCCTCATGAAGACAATCATAAATATGTCTCTGAAACGCTTTATTCTGGGCGTTGTTGCTTGAATGCAAATGAGGAGGACAGAGATAGGCCAGTGCAGCGGGTGGGGGTGTGGCCAAATACTACGCTGTTTCCTGGATTAGCGGTGCGATGTGTGCTGGGCCCACTTCCGTGTTTTAAGAGCGGAGAAAGATATAAGACGCGTTGCATTAAAAAAAACACATTTCCACAGAAAATAAAATGAAACCACTGCTGTTTCAGAGGTTCGGAGGGTTGGATAAAGGACATCCGAGCCTGGAAACACTCTCACGTGTCTCCAGGCAAATAAAAAAACGCATCTCGCATTTCGTAGCTCCTTTGCGGTCCAAACTCTCTGGGTGTGATTTCCAGAGACGGTGGGTAGACATCCAGACTGGGGGTGGAACTGCATTTGCATTTTTCCCTGAGTGTGACGTCAGAAATTTCCCTTGTTCAGAATCGCCCGTTTGGGCTGCCTTTTTTTCAAACACAGAAAAGGATCGCAAATGCTCAGTTTACAAATTTCGCAACTTTTAGCCATGGGGGGACCCTAAACAGGGTAGGGGAGCTCACATTAACGTTCAAAAAGCTCAGAAAGTGAAAATTTCATGCCATGGCACCTTTAGATAGATAGACTGGGATTTATACAGTTTTTGGGTGACGGAGGCTTGTGGACGGAGCTTTGAACAGGACCCAGAAGAGATCGCTAGATTACTCAAACATGCATTTCAGGCATGTTTTTGAAGAGGGAACAGCGTTATAACACAAAAATAAACGTGGATTTGTTGTGACAGCATGTAGTGTTCGCCATATGACCGTCTCCTCATTAATCACATCCACCAGGACTGCGTACAATACAGCTCTTTGTTGTTGTTGTTGTGGATATATTCTGAGAAAGCCCATGATTTTTCTACGGGAACAAACAAGAGCTGAAGCCCGGGGCTTTTAATGGGGCCCCTTTAAGACCGTGTAATCTGCCTGATCTCGCCCATACACCGTACTTCGGTTATGTCACTTCAAAAGTAGGACACATACTTTTTAGCTTTCGTAAAAATAAAAACAGCTCTACAATGATGTCTCTGTTTAGATTTTGCCTTCCTCTACAACCACCGTTCATATACGTTTACATTAAGGTTAGGGATGTGCCTTGCCCGATTACGCAATGGAAGGTAACGGTAAAAGCAGTAGTATAAAAGCAGTAGTAAAGGTTCATTTTCCTTTCTGGGACCAGTACTTTCTTATCCATGGAGATATTATTGCTTTGCCTGGCGTCGTAACTGATATATCTTCATTAGAAACAAGTTACAGGTCAGATCTGTGGAAGAGTGAGCCCATTCCAGTCATTTTGAGCAATAAAAACAACTATATTGTAATTAAAGCTAATGACGTTTGTTTAAAGAGGGGATATTTTACTTCTCTGCTAACACATACTGTAACTGTAAAATAATATGACTCGCCCAGTGTTGCCGTGTTGTCTGATAATTCACGTATCTACACGTGTATTCGCGTATCACGTACAGTATATCCACGGACTTTCTGCTAAATTCTCAGACCGGTCCGGAGAATCGGACGCGTCCCGACCGTGTCATGTGTCCAAGTAGAAGTTAAAAGTCCATTTTCATGTCCTTATTGTCTTGAAATGCCGCATACATATTCACAAGCTCCTCACAGCTGATAGGCGAACAGGGGAAATCACAACGGCGCTTCTCGCAACATGACTGGCGGGAGCTCGAGCGTGGGTAATTATGGTGATTTACACACGCCTCTTTTTTTCCCGAAAAACAAGCCAATTTGAAATAAAAAATGTATGTTTTAAACGCAACTAATGCTGTTATCTGAAACATGGAGTGGCTTCTTCATGATCTCAACCCAAAACATCCACCACAGGTAAAATCCTCCAGCTTAGGTCCTGACCAAACCGAAGCAAGAAGATCATGGAGATGGTCCCCGGGTGCAGTAATGTGCTGCTCCTAATAATAAAGGATGTGTTAAATGCAGAGAACAATTTCACCAGTGTGAGATCAATAAAGTCAGTCTTCTTCTTCAACTAACACATTCTGCAAAAAAACGAAAATCACAAATTCTGGAAAAAACAAAACAAATAAAAAAACAAAACAAAAAAACCCTATAAACGTCATTTTCTCAGTTTCACAAATGCCGTGCTGTAGCGGGTTTTCACGTGGCGTGACACATATTTAGATCACCACGTTACCTGTAAATGTTATATTCACCCAAAACAATATATTAACATGTTTTATAAGTTTTAGTTTAGTTTTTGCTTTTGTATATTTATGGAAAATTGTTGGAGACTTGTGGGTGGAGCCTTGTACAGAAGCTTGCAGCTAACTGAATGGGGCCTGGAAGAGATCACTAGATTACTCAAACACACATGGAGGACATCTAAAACCTCTTTAGGTGTGTTTTTGAGGAGGTAACAACATTCTAACATGGCTCAAAGCTCACAAGAATCAATTTTGCGTAATAAGGTACCTTTAAGAGTAAAGACCAATTGAGGTACTGTATATCAGGACCAAACCAGGGTATCAGGCGACATGGTGGCTGAGTGGCTAGCACTCACGCCTCACAGCAAAACGTTCCCGGGTTTGTTCCCCGGGTCCAAATCTGGACTAAGTAAAGACTGAACCAGATCTAAACCAAGACCAAACTCTAAACCTGGAGCAAATGACCTCAACAATCACACTCACACTGGACCTTTAGCCACAGAGACGAACTAAGGGGATGGAACCTTTTTTTATAATTATTTGGCCTGCCCCTTTACCTGTGGTCCAGAACACACACATTTCTTCAATACTTTACGAAGGTCTGAGTCTAGTCACAGGTGAATCTCCCAACCCTTTTTCCAAACGAGCGTGACTAACAGGTCGATTAGCCAATCAGGGACACGCATTGTCTGTCAACGTCAGAAAAAAGAAAGCAAAAGAATACCACAGTGGGCTGAAAGACATGACAGAAACAAAACACAACTGCAGGTGTGTTTGTGATGAGGAAACAACATTATAACAGATCAGAAAATAGCTTCACATGGGGCTTTTAAATTAGACCAAAAGAGATCAAAACTAGGTCTAAATCAGGCTCAAATCTTGACTAAACAAGGACAATCAAACCAACACACTCAGAACAGATCTTCCAGCTCCCTGTTTTTGATGCCCCGGTGCAGCTAGCCACAGGGCGGAACCAAGAACCGAGTCATGGGGCTGCGGCGGCCTCACAAAGCTCAGAGAGGAGCGCCTGTGGTGGGACGACTGTTCTGACTCACCCGGCAACCTGACAGAAAGAATCCCTATACAGGAAGTCAGCTGGTTTGTGCGAATGTGGCTTTTTTATTTCGCACGTGTTTGGAGCTACAGCCTCTGGTACAGGAGCAGCACATGGAGGACGCCTGGAGGTTTGCAGGGAATGAGTCAGCGTTTGTCCCACCACAAACGCTCCTCTCTGGGCTTTGTGACTCCACCGCCGCCCCTTATGAGTGTGTGGAGAAGATGAAAGATTTTGGCCGCACACATTTATACACATACATACACAACATTCGTACAGGAAAAGGGGTTTAAAGGTCCTATATTACGCAAGATTGACTCTTACGAGCTTTAGGTCATGTTATAGTGTTGTTTCCTCCTCAAAAACAAACTGGAGTTGTGTTTTGTTTCATTCACATGTTTGAGTAACACTTCATTATTAGCAGTAGTCGAGTTGTAAAATGAAACCGGGGGGAAGGTGAAATTTTTCATTTATGTGACAAATTTAGTCCTGGTTTAGTCCTGGTTTAGTCCTGGTTTAGACCTGGTTTAGTCGTGGTTTAGACCTGGTTTAGACCTGGTTTAGTCCCGGTTTAGTCGTGGTTTAGACCTGGTTTAGACCTGGTTTAGACCTGGCTTAGTCCTGGTTTAGTCCTGGTTTAGACCTGGTTTAGTCCCGGTTTAGACTTGGTTTAGACCCGGTTTAGTCTTGGTTTAGACCTGGTTTAGACCTGGCTTAGTTCTGGTTTAGTCCTGGTTTAGTCCCGGGCCCCTGCTGTCAGCTAATATGTCCCTTTGATGCAGAAATAATATGATAATATAACTCACCCCATAAGAACACGGTCAGCTCCGTAGTTTGCGGTGTTGTCCGATAATTCGTGTGTCCACGTGTATGCGCTCTGGAGAAACGGACATATCCCGAGTCCCGAGGCGAGAGTTCCTTCTTACGTAGCATTAACGTAGCGTACATATTAACGGGGCTCGCTCACAGCTGATCAGTGAACAGGCGCAAACACAACGCTAATCGTCATGATTGGCGGGAGCGCGATTGGTGGGTATGCTGCAACATGATGAACATGGAAGCTGGAGCGCAGTTCGGCCTATGATTGGCTCTTGGAACTGGCCACGATTCATGTTGGTCACCTATTTTGACTTCAAAATGGCGAATTTCGCCAAAGATTTTCATGCCTGATTGATAAAATGCCACAAGGGATGGAAGAAGGGATGCCTGATTTGGAAGAGGGATGATTTTGAATTTTTCCCCATCCCCCCTCAACTCGAGTACTGATTATTAGTCTACATCTCCAAAGCTCAAAATGCTCTGTTCCATGTAGCGGTAGTTTTTAACTGAACAGCCCCTTTTACCTTTAGTTCAGTAGAAATGAACAATTCCAGGACTGAAATTATCCAAATGATTCTAGTGAAGATGTGTGGAGTTTAACAACACAGTGGAGCACTTCCTGTTTACCACATGACATCACAAGGTGGAACAGAGTGTTTTCTGTTTGAGGAAGAACTGAGCTTAAATATGCAGGTTTGTGTGTTAAACGTGTGGTATGTTTGTGATGAGAAAACTACATGATAACATAGATATAGCAATAACATCTCCATGGAGAAAAGCATTTGACGGACTCTCTACCAGAAAAGTTACACAATGCACCTTTAATATATTTCCCGATTGATTTTGAAGAAAGATAAACTTTGTAATTTGAGCTTCCTCCTTACACTTGAACACACATTTCTGTTATATTTACAATCAATAATAGTTCAAAAAGTTTTACTCAAATTAGAAAAGATATTAGTTTAGATTTCAACTCTATCAACTCTATTTGCAAGAATTTGATTAAAAAAAAAAAACTGTTAAAAAATTGTTAAGTCCAATAAGTTCATAAGGTTTTCACATTTTTATAATTTGAAGATTCTCATCACTTGACTCTCAAGAAGAAGCCAGAAACATGTGAAGGTTTGACACAAAAATAAATTACTGTTTTGACTATAAGAACCTTTAAATTCTCTACTTGAGACTCAAATTTTGCTTGCTTTATCTTCAAAACAAGATTCACACTAGAATTTTTAATCCATATATTGTTCACCCGTAACTTTACATGTCCTTCTTTTCAACAGTAAAATATGAGAGGATCAAATTCTTGGTGATTGCATTGAAAAACGCAGTGGAAATTTACGCCTGGGCCCCAAAACCTTACCACAAGTTCATGGCCTCCAAGGTAAGAACCGTTAGAAACAAAAATCTGCATTAATAATAAGGCACAGTGTACTTAAAGTGATAATTCTGTATACCATACATATATATAGACCACAGACGTTAAGACACGAAAGCTCCTGACCATGCATGGAGGGTTCCATCCCAAATCCAGCACCCTGAGACTGTACACGAGCCGGAAGGAAGGAGGCCGAGGACTAGTGAGTGTGGGAACCACTGTCCAGGATGAAACATCCAAAATCCATAAGTACATCAAGGACAAGGCTCCGACAGATGATGTGCTCAAGGAATGCCTCAGACAGTGGAGTGCAGAGGAAGAGGTGCTGGAGGGACCATCATGGCAGAACAAGCCCCTACATGGGGCGTACCACCGAAACATAACTGAAGTGGCTGATATCAAGAAATCCTACCAATGGCTGGAGAGGGCTGGTCTGAAGGACAGCACAGAGGCCCTCATCCTGGCTGCACAGGAGCAGGCCTTGAGCACCCGAGCAATAGAGGCCCAGATCTACCACACCAGACAAGACCCAAGGTGTAGGCTGTGCAAAGAGGCTCCTGAGACAGTCCAGCACATAACTGCAGGGTGTAATGATAAATGGTCACATCTTTATATAACGCTTTTCCACCTTCAAGGCTCCCAAAGCGCTTTACAACATGGAACTACTTACCCATTCACACACACATTCACACACCAGTGTACGCAGACACTGGGAGCGAGATGGATTAAGTGTCTTGCCCAAGGACACAACGGCAGCTTTCATCTGTGGGGGCTGGAATCATACTGTACCTCCAACCTGTGGGTCAGTGGACAAACACTCTAGCAACTGAGCTACTGCCGCCCAAGATGCCTGCAGGGAAAACATACATGGAGCGACACAACCAAGTAGCGGGCATAGTGTACAGAAACATCTGTGCAGAGTACGGGCTGGAGACCCCAAGGTCAAGGTTGGAAACACCTGTGAAGGTTGCGGAGAATGACCGAGCCAAGATCCTGTGGGACCAGATACAGACTGACAGAATGGTGATGGCGAACCAACCAGACATAGTGGTGTTGGATAAGCAACAGAACAGAGCCGTGGTGGTGGACATTGCAATACCAAGCGATGGTAACATCAGGAAAAAGGAACACGAGAAACTAGAGAAATACCAGGGGCTCAAGGAAGAGCTGGAGAAGGCCTGGAAGGTGAAGACATCAGTGGTGCCCGTGGTGATCGGAGCACTTGGGGCTGTAACCCCCAAACTGGAGGAGTGGTCACAGCAATTTGAATAATAAAAATATAAAGATACAATATAATGAAGCACATTCATTTAGATAAAATAATGTTCAACATATCAAAAAAATAAATAAATTCTCATAGTGCGACGTCATCAAACAGAACTCTGCACTTTGTTTTTTAACATATTTTTCCAACTTTTCTTCACAAATTGCTTCTTGGTTGGTGTAAAACTCTCATTTATATTCACAGCAGATCTTATCCCACCAAATTAAGATCAAAATTTGAGAATCAGCAAACCTGCTGTACGAATTTCAACAGATTTTTCCACTACTGAGTCTGAGTTGCCGTTAGTTTAAACCAGGGCTGCCCAACCGGTTGATCGTGATCTACGGGTCGATCGCAGGCAGAGTGTCAGTCGATCGTGTATGGATACGTTCAGACTGCAGGGCTTAATGCTCAATTACGATTTTTTTGTGAAATCCGATTTTTTTGCGAGGTCGTTCACATTTCCAATTAAATACGACTTGTGTGTGATCTCCAGTGTGAACGTTAAACGCTCCAAAAGTGTCCCACATGCGCATTGGAGGACACGACGAGGTCACGTGCAGTGAGCGTGCTCAATGTTTACGGAAGTCGCCTAAAGTTGCTGTCGTACCGGAGCCAAAACATGTACAGCTTATTTGTTTTAAGGAGGAGATGGAGAAGGAGAAGGTTTTTGGCCACGGCATTTTGTGGGGCAGTGGCAGCAACGGCTGTAGAAATGAACATGTTGGTGCAGATTCGCAGACAAAAGTGGTGGGATTGGTACGTGCTTCGCTGCTTCACTGCAGGCATGAAAATCCCTCACCTTTCTGCGAAATTCGCCGATACGTTCGGGATAAGTGCGTTGCTCCGGAGCTCCGGATAATTAAAATCCGTGGATATAAGCGATACGCATATACACGTGGATACGCGAACTATCTGACGGCAAACTGTTACACCGGAGTTGACGCGTTCTTATGGGTGAGTCATATTATCGTATTATTTCTGCATCAAAGGGACAGATTAGCTGACAGCAGGGACCTTGTGTCAGCGTATGTGTACAGGACTAAACCGGGACTAAACCAGGACTAAACCAGGACTAAACTAGGTCTAAACCAGGTCTAAACCAGGTCTAAACCAAGACTAAACCAGGTCTAAACCAGGACTAAACCAGGTGTAAACCAGGTCTAAACCAAGACTAAACCAGGTCTAAACCAGGATTAAACCAGGTCTAAACCAGGACTAAACTAGGATTAAACCAGGTCTAAATCAGGTCTAAACTAGGTCTAAACCAGGTCTAAACCAGGACTAAACCAGGGCCAAACTAGGTCTAAACCAGGACTAAACCAGGTCTAAACCAGGACTAAACCAGGACCAAACTAGGTCTAAACCAGGACTAAACCAGGTCTAAACCAGGACTAAACCAGGTCTAAACCAGGTCTAAACCAAGATTAAACCAGGACTAAACCAGGACTAAACTAGGTCTAAACTAGGTCTAAACCAGGACTAAACTGGGACTAAACCAGGACTAAACCAAGACTAAACCAGGTATAAACCAGGACTAAACCGAGACTAAACCAGGTCTAAACCAGAACTAAACCGAGACTAAACCAGGTCTAAAACGGGGAGGTTGAGCACCCCTGGTTTGAACCCTTTTGCAGTACCTTTGTTAGCTCAAGCCGGGACCCGCTCTGCAGAGAAGGTGGAATTCTGTTTATAAATCTACTCTTTTTGAAACGCCGGCCAAATGTGTAATCCTCCTGCGTGTGTGGTTGTGCGTAAGTGCGTGTGCGTGTATGTAGGAGTGTGTGCGTCGGCTTTGTGCTTTCCTCTCTCAAAAGTAAACACGAGTACGAGAGGGGACAACCAGAGCGCTCTGATCTGCACCCAAGTCTGCAGACCGCACAGGAAATAGACGGAGCCCGCAGACGAGAGCAAACACTGGCTGTCCGTCACGCTGCTGTGATGTCATCAAGACAAGACGCCGACTAAAAGAAAGCAGATTCGGAGTGGTTTTTAGTTTAACTTTTTTTTTTTTTTGATAAATTAAAAGGGGTACTGTGAAACTTGACAAGAGGGTGTGTCTTCATGGAGATGTTATGGCGGAATGTTCCACAGCATGGCATTAAAGGACCCATATTACGCTATTACTTTTTCTGATCTACAGTATGTTATGATGTTTTTTAACCCTAGAACACTTTCGCTATAAAAAGCAACACCATCACTTTTGCCGGGTCGTTTTTACCCGATATAATATACCCAACAAAAAGTACTTGTCATGAAAAATAGATCAAAATATGACAACACATGATAAATTAAAGTGGTTTTCTTTTATTTTCAACTGTGGTATGTGTAACAAAATGGAAAAAATAAACATAGGAAGACCCTAAAAACATGCTCCAAAATTACTGAAAAATTAGGAATTTGAGAACAAACCCCCCCCCCCCCCCCCCCAAAAAAAAAAAAAAAAAAAAAAAAAAAATGATACTGAAACTTGGTGTTTGTTCCACCCATTCCTGGGACATGTGAGACTTCCCTGGTGAAGCACAGACTCCTCGACACACGAACAGTTGCAGGAGAGGAACAAAAAATAGTATTTTTTCAGTGGGTAAAAATGACCAGTTGACTAAAATTGTTTTCACCGTAAGAATTCCCTTTGAAATCACCACTTTGTGATATTTATCCATAACCACTGCACTAAATAAGGATAGATACACATTCCAGGACCACTCTTACTTACCCATTCCTTACATCCTCTTACATTAAATTCATTACATTCTTACATTCCTCTTTCACTGTTGCCGGGTGAAAATGACCCGAAAGCCTGTAGGAAAAAGTGGGCTTTGGGGTAGGGAAACACCTACACTTTCAAAGATGTCAAAAACAATGGTGAAGCTCCCCAGGGACCCACGACACTCAGAAAAATGCAACATATTGAAAATCATGTAAATACTTTTGCTTCGGTGAAAATCACCCGGCGATAGTGCACTAGGGTTAACCCCAACCCTGGAATTGCCAATCTCCTGAACTAAAGGTAAAAAAGGAGCTGTTAGCTTGAAAACTCCCACTTCATGACATCACAAGGTGGAACGGAGCATTTTGAGCTGTGGAGATGTAAACAGTAATAATAAAGCGTTACTAAAACACATGTGAATGAAACAAAACACAACTCCAGGTCTGTTTTTTGAGGAGGTAACAACGTTCTAACACGATTTGAAGCTAATGAAAAAAATAAATTTGTAATTCAGAACCTTTAAACTTGCAAAACTCCAAGGAGACAAGCAGGTGACACCATCAGGCCAAGTCATATCTATGGAGAGATGACCCAGCTGACAGTTTTGAAGTTGGTTACATGACATGGAACCTTCCAAGGAAAATCTGGAGGCTGCTGCTGTCCAAGTTGCATCTTCAGCCTGAAACATACTCAAGTGTCCAAACCAGGAAGACGTTTGGAAACATGCCATGACAACTTCCGGTGGGCTCTGTGCACAGTAGTAAGTCTAACAAAATCGAGGAGAAATCAGAAAATGGCCCAGTTTTCTTCATCCACATGCCATTGTAGTGTTCCGTTATGTTTGGCGAATTGACAGTTCCAACCGTACCTCAGTTTTCATAATTCCGTCACTGGGTACGTGCGATTAGAAGAGACGAGGGCACCAAATTCAAAATGATTGTGAAGTGGGTTTTATCACAGTCGGTTGGCGAGCCCAGTGTTGGAACTACACCGGAGGTCAGGGCTGGACTGGGACAAAAAAACGGCCCTGGCATTTTTGGCTTAGACCGGCCCCTCATAATTAACGGAGCACAACGGACTAATTTATGTTTGTGTTCCCCGAAGCAAAGTATTTTACTATTGTTACGTCTTGGCCGAGGGGAAACCAGGGCGCAACATTTAAAGGAAAAATCCCCCAAACCACCAGCAAACTCACAGTAACTACACATTCAATGGTTTATTTAAAATGCATCTTGCACACACACACACACACACACACACACGTAGGTCGATTCACGTAGGTCACCTGTTTTGGCTTCAAAATGGCGAATTTTGCTGAAAGGTGAGCGATTTTATTATCCTCATATTACTACCTGCTGACCTGCTGTGCCTGTGCGACACTTTCCTGGTCACTCTGTCCCTCGGGTTCCCTCGGGTTCCCTCGGGTTCCCTCGGGTTCCCTCGGGTTTCCTCGGGTTCCCTCGGGTTTCCTCGGGTTCCCTGTCCACAGTCTCTGGCTGCTCCTCTCCCTGTCCACCTTCAGCCTGGGCTGCAGAGGATGTGGAGGCTCCAGCCCCTCCAGAGAATATGTCTGTTATTTTACAACATTTTGCTGCATCTATAGCGAGATTTTTTTAATCTTTTTTTTTTTAATCTTTTAGCCCGTAACTTCTCCACACCCCCTTTCTGCCGCTTCTCCATGTTTCCACGCTCAACACTGAAACTGTGCAGAGAAAGGGGTGGGACCGCTCTCGTAAGCTTCTATATCCTGATTGGTTTAGTCCACTGTCTGTATTGAAGATGGACCAATGGGACGCCTCCTCTAAATTGTGGGCCGGTCTCTAAGATTCAAGATTCAAGATTCTTTATTGTCATTATGCAAGCATAACGAAATTTTGACGGACTCCCGGCTACAGAAGTATAAAAATACAACAAGCATAAAGATAAAAAAGCATCATAAATACAGTTCCAGTAGTGTAAAGTGTCTGCAGTGTAAAGTGAGTGTTGCAGTAAAGTGCACTTAGTGCCAGTCAATTTAGTAAACCTAATGTCCATCTTATCTTATGCCCTGTGTCTGTGAGATGATGGGGGGGTGGGGGCAGTTCTGAGGGTGTGCTTGGGGGGATGGGATGCAGTGGGGTGATGGCCTTCACAGCTCTGGGGAAAAAACTGTCTCTGAGCCGTGAAGTGGTTGTTTTAAGTAAAAAAAGTTGTTCTAAGTAAAAAAACAAACAAAAAAAACAACAGCATCGGCCCCTAGGACTGTCAGCCCACACTCGCCGCATGTTTCCAGATGTCTTCCTGGTTTGTGACGTAAGCGTGACTAGAGCCTGTGAAGGTTCTCTTTGACAGACCCGAGTGTTGTGTCAAAAAAATGAGATACTGGAACACTGGAAGAGCGAAATGAACCTCTTCGAAGAGATACATAAACACAAACATCCGAGCACATCTTGACTCGGAGATTGGTGGCGGTCTGTTCTGTGGAGGCACGTGATGGGGGCGTGACCCGTGATCCTCTTGTCCTGTAGGGGGCAGGAGGAGGGGTGAAAGGGTGAAGGGGGAGGAGCAGGGGGGTAAAAGGGATGCCAGCGCCTTTTACCCATTATGTGCCAGCTGTTCAGAGTGAGGAGTAATGGCTTTGCTGGCCGAGTTCCACTGGGGCCTCTGCTCTGCGGTCTGCTCCCCCAGCCTCGTGCTCTTCTCCTGGGCACGGAGCCAAGGTCCCCCTCTCTCTGTGATCCATACGACCACCACAGGCATACGCACGTTGGTCTGGATGGATGATTGGTTTTGGAGAATATTTATTGGGAAATCAGTGTGGACTAAAACAAAAAAACTTAATATAAACTGGGACTTGAAGACTTCACCAATGACCACATCTTAACTAGAAGTAAAACAGCACTAAACCTGGACTAAAAGAGGACTAAAACAGGACTAAACCTGGACTAAGAGAGGACTAAACCTGGACTAAAACAGGACTAAACCAAGACTAAAACAGGACTAAAACAGCACTAAACCTGGACTAAAACAGGACTAAAAGAGGACTAAACCTGGACTAACAGAGGACTAAACCTGGACTAAAACAGGACTAAACCTGGACTAACAGAGGACTAAACCTGGACTAAAACAGGACTAAACCTGGACTAACAGAGGACTAAACCTGGACTAAAACAGGACTAAACCTGGACTAAAACAGGACTAAAACAGGACTAAACCTGGACTAAAAGAGGACTAAAATAGGACTAAACCTGGACTAAAACAGGACTAAACCTGGACTAAAACAGGACTAAAACAGGACTAAACCTGGACTAAAAGAGGACTAAAACAGGACTAAACCTGGACTAAAAGAGGACTAAAATAGGATGAAACCTGGACTAACAGAGGACTAAACCTGGACTAAAACAGGACTGAAATAAGACAAAATCTGGACTAACAGAGGACTAAACCTGGACTAAAACAGCATTAAAACAGGACTAAAATAGGACTAACAGAGGACTAAACCTTGACTAAAACAGGACTAAACCTGGACAAGACAGGACTAAACCTGGACTTACAGAGGACTAAACCTGGACTAAAACAGGACTAAACCTGGACTAAAACAGGACTAAAACAGAACTAAACCTGGACTAAAAGAGGACTAAAATAGGATGAAACCTGGACTAACAGAAGACTAAACCTGGACTAAAACAGCATTAAAACAGGACTAAAATAGGACTAACAGAGGACTAAAACAGGACTAAACCTGGACTAACAGAGGACTAAACCTTGACTAAAACAGGACTAAACCTGGACTAACAGAGGACTAAACCTGGACTAAAACAGGACTAAACCTGGACCAAACCGGGACTAAAACAGGACTAAAATAGGACTAAACCTGGACTAAAACAGGACTAAACCTGGACAAGACAGGACTAAACCTGGACTAACAGAGGAATAAACCTGGACTAAACCTGGACTAAAACAGGACTAAACCTGGACCAAACCGGGATTAAAACAGGACTAAAAAAGGACTAAACTTGGACTAACAGAGTACTAAACCTGGACTAAAACAGGACTAACAGAAGTCAGCGGACGTAAATCATTTATTAAATCGTTTTATCTGTGTATTTGTGGTTTAAAATGTCCAAATTATAACATATCGCTCCACTATAGAGCACAAGCACAATGTCTGCTATAACCCTAACCCCAACACCACCACCCTCACCCCTGTCCTCCACCCAAACACTAACCCCAACACCACCACCCTCACCCCTGTCCTCCACCCAAACACTAACCCCAGGACCACCACCACCCTCACCCCTGTCCTCCACCCAAACCCTACCCCCAACACCACCACCCTCACCCCTGTCCTCCACCCAAACACTAACCCCAACACCACCACCCTCACCCCTGTCCTCCACCCAAACCCTAACCCCAACCCCACCACCCTCACCCCTGTCCTCCACCCAAACACTAACCCCAACACCACCACCCTCACCCCTGTCCTCCACCCAAACCCTAACCCCAACACCACCATCCTCACCCCTGTCCTCCACCCAAACACTAACCCCAACATCACCACCCTCACTCCTGTCCTCCACCCAAACCCTAACCCCAACACCACCACCCTCACCCCTGTCCTCCACCCAAACCCTAACCAAAACGCCACCACCCTCACCCCTGTCCTCCACCCAAACCCTAACCCCAACACCACCACCCTCACCCCTGTCCTCCACCCAAACCCCAACACCACCACCCTCACCCCTGTCCTCCACCCAAACCTTTACCCCAACACCACCACCCTCACCCCTGTCCTCCACCCAAACCTTTACCCCAACACCACCCTCACCCCTGTCCTCCACCCAAACCCTAACCCCAACACCACCCTCACTCCTGTCCTCCACCCTAACCCCAACACCACCCTCACCCCTGTCCTCCACCCAAACCCTAACCCCAACACCACCACCCTCACCCCTGTCCTCCACCCAAACCCTAACCCCAACACCACCACCCTCACCCCTGTCCTCCACCCAAACACTAACCCCAACACCACCACCCTCACCCTGTCCTCCACCCAAACACTAACCCCAACACCACCACCCTCACCCCTGTCCTCCACCCAAACCCTAAGCCCAACACCACCACCCTCACCCCTGTCCTCCACCCAAACACTAACCCCAACACCACCACCCTCACCCCTGTCCTCCACCCAAACCCTAACCCCAACCCCACCACCCTCACCCCTGTCCTCCACATTCCGGTGGAGGGGGCTCTGGTTTAGTCTAATCCTGTAATAAGACACTCAGCTGTCCATGAAAAGCTGAGTGTTCCTCCTTAAAGCCACACTTCCTCTCTCCTTGTTTTATACGACTCTGTGTGTGAGACCACAGTAAATTACAGATCAGGTGGAATGTCCCGTCCCGGCACATCGAGCCGGAAAAACCTCGAAATCAAGATCCGTGAATGTTGAAGCTTCTCATTATCGGTTTGGTATCGGCTTCAGACACTTGTCATGTTGACATTTGTCAGTCTGGACTAACAAAGGACTAAACCTGGACTAAAACAGGACTAAACCTGGACTAAAACAAGACTAAACCTGGACTAAAACAGGACTAAACCTGGACTAAAACAGGAGTAAACCTGGACTAACAGAGGACTAAACCTGGACTAAAACAGGACTAAGCCTGGATTAACAGAGGACTAAACCTGGACTAAAACAGGACTAAACCTGGACTAAAAGAGGACTAAACCTGGACTAACAGAGGACTAAACCTGGACTAAAACAGGACTAAACCTGGACTAAAACAGGACTAAACCTGGACTAACAGAGGACTAAACCTGGACTAAAACAGGACTAAACCTAGACTAACAGAGGACTAAACCTGGACTAAAACAGGACTAAACCTGGACTAACAGAGGACTAAACCTGGACTAACAGAGGACTAAACCTGGACTAACACAGGACTAAACCTGGACTAAAACAGGACTAAACCTGGACTAACAGAGGACTAAACCTGGACTAGAACAGGACTAAAATAGGACTAAACCTGGACTAAAACAGAGGACTAAACCTGGACTAAAACGGGCCTAAAATAGGATTAAAACAGGGCTAAACCTGGACTAAAACATGACTAAACGTGGACTAAAACAGGACTAAACCTGGACTAACAGAGGACTAAACCTGGACTAAACCTGGACGAGAACAGGACTAAAATAGGACTAAACCTGGTCTAACAGAGGACTAAACGTGGACTAAACCTGGACTAAAATAGGATTAAAACAGGACTAAACCTGGACTAAAATAGGACTAAACCTGGACTAACAGAGGACTAAACCTGGACTAAAACAGGACTAAAATAGGACTAAACCCAGCAGATAAAGGCGGAAAAACAAGCTCTGTGAATGTTGAAGCTTCTCGTATCTGCTTCACACACTAGTCATGTTTTAAAGTCCTAAAACTGACAACAGTCACGTCTTTGGGGTTGAGTCAGGGCTCTACTTTCTGAAGCGAGGGGATGAGTTCATCTTTGAAACAGAAAATCCTCCATAGAGCTCCACTGTGTTTTTAAACTCCATACACCTTCAGTAGAATCACCTGGATAACTTCAAACCTGGAATTGCCGATCGCTACTGAACAAAAAATAAAAAGTAGCTGTTAACTTGAAAACCAGTGGTGGAAGAAGTACTTGATTATGTTGCTTAAGTAAAAGTACAGATACTGGAAGAAAAAAAAACAACAACCTTGAAGTACCTGTTTAAAAATGTACATAAAGAGTAAAAAGTAAAAGTATTTCATGGAGTTTTATTCAACAGAAACAACTGAATCAATACTTTTTTTCTAGCTGTTTTTATTTGTATATTTTTGTTTGCTCAAAATATGAACATGTTAAAAAAAATTCTTTTCACAATAAAAATACTTTTACTTTTCAGTCTTGTTCAAACATGTAGTGGAGTAGGAAGTACAGATACTGCTCTCAAATGTAGTAAAGTAAAAGTAAGAAGTTTAAAATGAGTAAAGTACAGATAGTGAAGTAAAGTACAGATACTGAACATTTTTACTGAACCAGATACTGAACAAGTGCAGTATTTTACTACTTTTACTGAAAATGTTTACTTAAGTACAGTATTTTACTACTTTTACTGAAAATTTTTGCTTAAGTACAGTACTTTACTACTTTTACCAAAAATTTGACTTAAGTGCAGTACTTTACAACTTTTACTGAATATTTTTACTTAAGTACAGTACTTTACTACTTTTACCAAAAACTTTACTTAAGTGCAGTACTTTACAACTTTTACAAAAAAATTTACTTTATTACTTTTACTGAAATTTTTTACTTAGTATAGTACTTTACTACTTTTACTTTTTTTTTTACTTTATTACTTTTACTGAAAATGTTTTACTACTTTTACTGACATTTTTTACTTAAGTACAGTACTTTACTACTTTTATCAAAAACTTTATTTAAGTGCAGTACTTTACAACTTTTACAAAATGTTTTTACTTTATTACTTTTACTGAAAATTTTTACTTAGTATAGTACTTTACCTATTTTACATTTTTTTTTACTTTTATTACTTTTACTGAAAATGTTTTACTACTTTTACTGAAAAAACTGAAAAAAGTACAGTACTTTACTTCTTTTACTTTTACTGACATTTTTACTTAAGTAAAGTACTTTACTACTTTTAGAGAAAAAAATTACTTTATTACTTTTACTGAAAATGTTTTACTACTTTTACTTTTACTTTACCTTTTTACTTAAGTACAGTACTTTACTACTTTTACCAAATGTTTTTTATTTAAGTGCAGTACTTTACAACTTTTACTGAAAATGTTTACTTAAGTACAGTACTTTACTACTTTTACCAATTTTTTTACTTAAGTGCAGTACTTTACAACTTTTACTGAAAATTTTTTACTTAGTATAGTACTTTAGTACTTTTACATTTTTTTACTTTATTACTTTTACTGAAAATGTTTTACTACTTTTACTGAAATTTTTAACTTAAGTAAAGTTCTTTACTACTTTTACAGAAAAAATTACCGTATTACTTTTACTTTTACTGAAAATGTTTTACTACTTTTACTTTTACCAAAAATTTTTACTTTATCACTTTTACTGAAAATGTTTACTTAAGTATAGTAATTTACTACTTTTACCATTTTTTTTTACTTTATTACTTTTACTGAAAATGTTTTACTACTTTTACTTTTACTTGACCTTTTTACTTAAGTACAGTACTTTACTACTTTTACGCTGCTCCTCACTCCTGCACTGTTGAAACTACCACTTCATGACATCATGAGGTGGAATTGTGCATGTTGAGCTTTGGAGATGTAAACAGACTAATAATAAAGAGTGACTCAAACATGTGAATGAAACAAAACACAAGTCCAGGTCTGTTTTTGAGGAGGAAACAACATTAGAACATGATTTAAAGCTCTCCTCAGCGCAGACATGCTCACACACTGCGGCCTTTCTTTTCCTCTCTTTACATCCCTCCTTCCTCTCGTCCTCTCGTCCGCTCGTCCTGCGGTGGGAGGGACGTCCTCATAGCCACATGTCCCTCTTGTTTTGGTCCAGGCTGAAGAACTATAGTCACGTTTATGTCGGTGCAGCAGATGTCGCCCATTGTAACTTTTACTGCCACTTCTCCTAAACACAGTCCGACCAGAGGGAAGTGGTAAACATGGATAAACTGCTGGCTGAAAAATACGTTTGAAGGTCCTGTATTCTGCAAAACTGACTCTTGTGAGGTTTAAGCCATCATTTACCTCCTCAGAAACAAATAGATCAGAAAATACTCTGACATGATCTCTCTAAATAATAAAATAAAACAATAAATATGAATTATAGTTTATAATTCCATCTGTCGCTGTTGTTGAATCACATTCTGCTACACGTCAGCCAATCACAAGCAAACAAGTCACAAACATACACTCAAAGGCAAAACAGGACTAAACCTGGACTAACAGAGGACTAAACCTGGACTAAAATAGGACTAAACCTGGACTAAAATAGAACTAAACCTGGACTAACAGAGGACTAAACTTGGACTAACAGAGGACTGAAACAGGACTAAAACAGGACTAAAACAGGACTAAAACAGGACTAAACCTGGACTAACAGAGGACTAAACCTGGACTAAAACAGGACTAAACCTGTACTAACAGAGGACTAAACCTGGACTAAGCCTGGACTAAAACAGGACTAAACCTGTACTAACAGAGGACTAAACCTGGACTAAGCCTGGACTAAGCCTGGACTAAAACAGGACTGAACCTGGACTAACAGAGGACTAAACCTGGACTAAACCTGGACTAAAACAGGACTAAACCTGGACTAACAGAGAACTAAACCTGGACGAAACCTGGACTAAAACAGGACTAAACCTGGACTAAACCTGGACTATCAGAGGACTGAAAGGATTAAAACAGGACTAAAATAGGACTAAACCTGGACTAAAAGAGGACTAAACCTAGACTAAACCTGGATTAGAACAGGACTAAAATAGGACTAAACCTGGACTAACAGAGAACTAAACCTGGACGAAACCTGGACTAAAACAGGACTAAACCTGGACTAACAGAGAACTAAACCTGGACGAAACCTGGACTAAAACAGGACTAAACCTGGACTAACAGAGGACTAAACCTGGACTAAAACAGGACTAAACCTGTACTAACAGAGGACTAAACCTGGACTAAGCCTGGACTAAAACAGGACTAAACCTGGACTAACAGAGGACTAAACCTGGACTAAGCCGGGACTAAAACAGGACTAAACCTGGACTAACAGAGGACTAAACCTGGACTAAAACAGGACTAAACCTGTACTAACAGAGGACTAAATCTGGACTAAGCCTGGACTAAAACAGGACTAAACCTGGACTAACAGAGGACTAAACCTGGACTAAACCTGGACTATCAGAGGACTGAAAGGATTAAAACAGGACTAAAATAGGACTAAACCTGGACTAAAAGAGGACTAAACCTAGACTAAACCTGGATTAGAACAGGACTAAAATAGGACTAAACCTGGACTAAAAGAGGGCTAAACCTAGACTAAACCTGGATTAGAACAGGACTAAAATAGGACTAAACCTGGACTAAAAGAGGACTAAACCTAGACTAAACCTGGATTAGAACAGGACTAAAATAGGACTAAACCTGGACTAACAGAGAACTAAACCTGGACGAAACCTGGACTAAAACAGGACTAAACCTGGACTAACAGAGGACTAAACCTGGACTAAAACAGGACTAAACCTGGACTAACAGAGGACTAAACCTGGACTATCAGAGGAGTGAAAGGATTAAAACAGGACTAAAATAGGACTAAACCTGGACTAAAATAGAACTAAACCTGGACTAACAGAGGACTAAACTTGGACTAACAGAGGACTGAAACAGGACTAAAACAGGACTAAAACAGGACTAAAACAGGACTAAACCTGGACTAACAGAGGACTAAACCTGGACTAAAACAGGACTAAACCTGGACTAACAGAGGACTAAACCTGGACTAAAACAGGACTAAACCTGGACTAACAGAGGACTAAACCTGGACTAAAACAGGACTAAACCTGGACTAACAGAGGACTAAACCTGGACTAAAACAGGACTAAACCTGGACTAACAGAGGACTAAACCTGGACTAAAACAGGACTAAACCTGGACTAACAGAGGACTAAACCTGGACTAAAACAGGACTAACCTATCAAGTGTCTGCTAAAAAATACACTGAAAAACATGCAGTGCCCTCCACTCCACAGACGTGACCTGTAACTTGGTCTGGTTGAAGTGAATACCACACTGAGGAAGATTCCAGGCAAAGCGTGAACATCTCCAGAAGGTTGCAGACCTTCCATCATAAAAGTTGGACAGTGAATGTTTTATCTTGATGGAATCAGTTGTGAATTTTATATCTGGATATAAAACCAAGCTGAAAATCAATAGAATCCATATGGTGTTTGAAATGTGCAGCGTGATGAGAAAGAGCGCTGCGAAGAACATCATGTCTGAGAAAGTGTTACATGAGACAAGACCAAGAGAGAGACCAAGACCAAGACCAAGAGAGAGACCAAGACCAAGAGAGAGACCAAGACCTCTGAGGGCCAAGACCAAGAGAGAGACCAAGACCTCTGAGGGCCAAGACCAAGAGAGAGACCAAGACCAAGAGAGAGGCCAAGACCTCTGAGGGCCAAGACCAAGAGAGAGACCAAGACCAAGACCAAGAGAGAGACCAAGACCAAGAGAGAGACCAAGACCTCTGAGGGCCAAGACCAAGAGAGAGACCAAGACCAAGACCAAGAGAGAGACCAAGACCAAGAGAGAGACCAAGACCTCTGAGGGCCAAGACCAAGACCAAGAGAGAGACCAAGACCTCTGAGGGCCAAGACCAAGAGAGAGACCAAGACCAAGAGAGAGACCAAGACCAAGACCAAGAGAGAGACCAAGACCAAGAGAGAGACCAAGACCTCTGAGGGCCAAGACCGAGACAAGATTAAAACTGTCACTGTTTGGGCTTTTTTTCTAACTGCAATTCCATTTTTACTGGATAAAAATAGGACTAAACCTGGACTAAAACAGGACTAAACCTGGACTAAAACAGAGGGCTAAACCTGGACTAAAACAGGACTAAACCTGGACTAACAGAGGACTAAACCTGGACTAAACCTGGACTAAAACAGAGGACTAAACCTGGCCTAAAACAGAGGACTAAACCTGGACTAAAACAGGACTAAACCTGGACTAACAGAGGACTAAACCTGGACTAAAACAGGACTAAACCTGGACTAACAGAGGACTAAACCTGGACTAAAACAGGACTAAACCTGGACTAACAGAGGACTAAACCTGGACTAAAACAGAGGACTAAACCTGGACTAAAACAGGACTAAAATAGGACTAAACCTGGACTATAACAGGACTAAAATAGGAGTAAACCTGGACTAAAACAGGACTAAACCTGGACTAACAGAGGACTAAACGTGGACTAAAACAGGACTAAACCTGGACTAAAACAGAGGACTAAACCTGGACTAAAACAGGACTAAAATAGGACTAAACCTGGGCTATAACAGGACTAAAATAGGACTAAACCTGGACGAAAACAGGACTAAACCTGGACTAACAGAGGAATAAACCTGGACTATAACAGGACTAAAATAGAACTAAACCTGGAGTAACAGAGGACTAAACCTGGACTAAAAGATGACTAAAATAGGACTAAACCTGGACTAAAATACGACTAAACCTGGACTAAAACAGGACTAAAATAGGACTAAACCTGGACTAAAACAGGACTAAAATAGGACTAAACCTGGACTAAAACAGGACTAAACCTGGACTAGAACAGGACTAAAATACAGTGGTACCTCACCTTACGAAATTAATTCGTTCCAGAAGTGGTTTCGTAACGTGAATTTTTCGTAAGTTGAGTAGCTATTTCAATGGAAAAGGCCTGATCCGTTCCAAGGTTGTTGTTGTTTTTTTTTATAGTGTAACGTTTTTTTTTTATAGTGTAACTTTGTGTTCTGCGTCCTGATTGGCTAAGAGACTGTAGAGCCAGGACTAAACGTGGAATAAACCAGGTCTAGACCAGAATTAAACCAGGTCTAGACCATTTCTAAACCAGGTCTAAACCTGGACTGGACCTGGACTAAACCAGGATTAAACCACCACGTGCCGCTCTTTGCTGGTGCCCGCAGACCCGGTGCCGGTCGTGCAGACCAGGACTAGCGGTGCTCCTCGCGCGGCGCTGTGAGGTGCGGTGCTCCTCGCGCGGGGCTTCCGGAGCCGTGTCTCCCGGAGCCGTGTCTCCCCCCACGCTTCACTATTTAATACATTTTGTTGAAAATCTATGAAAGTTTGAGTGTTTAAACGAGAGAGAAATGTGAGAAAAGTTTAATTCCAGTCTGAGAAAAGTGTATAATGTGTGTGGTGAGGCGTTTAGAGCCTTAAAACATGTAGAATAATTGTAAAATATAAAGTTGTCCTACTTCGCGGATTTCTCTTGTTGCAGGTTATTTCTGGAACCAAACCCCGTGTGTGTTGATAAAGTGTATTTACGTTTCGGGGCGAATTTTTTAGATTTCACGTTTCGTAACTTGAATTTTCTTTCGTATCTAGATTTCACGTTTGGACCTTTACGTTTTCTTTGTTTGTTTTGATTTGGGTTTGAGGATAGAGTTATAGATAGAGACAAATGATGTCTGAGACCTCCATTTCTGTTCAAGGAAGGATTCTCTTTCTTGACAAAAACAGCCTCTTTAACTCCTCCTCTCAAACCAGTTATTTTCTCTGGCCAAGATCTGAACCTCACTGTCCTGGTGGAGATGTACGACAGACTGAGGTCCTTTTAGGTGGAGATGTACGGCAAACTGAGGTCCTTTTAGGTGGAGATGTACGGCAAACTGAGGTCCTTTTAGGTGCAGGTTTTTGTACGACCAAGACCAAGAGGTCACTTTTAGGTGGAGATGTACGACAGACTGAGGTCCTTTTAGGTGGAAAGTCCGATAGTTCACTTGCTTTGGTCCGGACCAAATTTTTAAAACATTTTTTTTTTTTTTTTTGGTGCGGTTTGCTTTCACACTGCAGTTTTTCCCCAAGTGAACTAAAGTCTATAAACAAAACCACGTGTGTGAGGTCGCTCAGCCATTGGACAAAAATGAGCCGTGTCCAAAGCCCGTGTCCAAACACGTGAAGGAGGAGAGTCATGGTGTTACGTGCTGTTTTCAATCTAGCCTTAGCGATACGGATTGCTCAGTTTTTACAGTTCGCACAAATGTTTGAGCAGCATCGTGAGGTTTACACTATTTTACAATCAATTTCCAAACGACGAAGACACAGGGCAAGACGGCTACGGAGGACAGCGCTCATGTGCACATCAAGTTCTGACTCTTGCTCTTCACGCAAAACGTAAGTAAGCCTCGTAAGTTTCGTTTAGTTTAGTTTAGTTTAGTACGACAGACTGAGGTCCTTTTAGGTGGAGATGTACGGCAGACTGAGGTCCTTTTAGGTGGAGATGTACGACAGACTGAGGTCCTTTTAGGTGGAGATGTACGGCAGACTGAGGTCCTTTTAGGTGGAGATGTACGGCAGACTGAGGTCCTTTTAGGTGGAGATGTACGACAGACTGAGGTCCTTTTAGGTGGAGATGTACGGCAAACTGAAGTCCTTTTAGGTGGAGATGTACGACAGACTGAGGTCCTTTTAGGTGGAGATGTACGGCAGACTGAAGTCCTTTTAGGTGGAGATGTACGACAGACTGAAGTCCTTTTAGGTGGAGATGTACGGCAGACTGAGGTCCTTTTAGGTGGAGATGTACGGCAGACTGAAGTCCTTTTAGGTGGAGATGTACGGCAGACTGAGGTCCACTCTGGCTCTCCTTTACAACATATTTATATAGGACTAAACCTGGACTAAGAGAGGACTAAAACTGGATTAAACCTGAACTAAAACAGGATTAAAATAGGACTTAACCTGGACTAACAGAGGACTAAATATGTATATGATTATTGTTTCTGTCTTGGCACAAACTGTAAATAAATACAAATCAAATCAATTATTTGGAAGCAGATTGATCAGATTCCAGTACTGGATCGGTGCAGCCCTAAAGAGGACGACCTTAGTCAGAGACGACACTAAAGTCAGAAACAAACACATAAAAACAAACAAAAAAACACCATAAAGAAACAAATACACAAAAAATACCATAGCCACTCCCTCCTCCCTCCACGTTCTCCCAGATTTCAGAGGTGGTGCGTTTACAGACTCTGGACTCCACATGTTTTTATGCATGAGCGCCGCTGTGGCTAACGCGCCCTCCACGACGTCCTAATCCGCCCGTTTACGTCGATAACGCTGCGCTAATGTGTTTGTAGAAAGCAACAGTGGAAACCTCAAATACGAGCTTAATGAAAACACTGATTTAATGACCGTTAATTGGTTTGTGGAGCGATTTTCTAAACTTGGATTCAATCTGGATTAAATCAGGAATTCACTGAAGCGTGCGGAGTCAGATGGAGAATTCACACGGGAAAAAAAAACACACGGAGGTTTTATATCGTTCACGGTTTAGAGTTTTTAGATTATGTCGTAACTTCAGACAGAGATTCACTGATTTTGAACAAAATAGAAGAATAGAAAGAAAAAAAAGAACAAGGAAAGAAATAGCACAGGTAGAAATCGGAAAAAATAGAAAAATAGAAAAATAAATAGAAAGAGAATAGAAAGAAAAAGATAAAAAGGTAACGCTTTATATTAAGGTCCTGTAATAAGCGTCAATAGTCAATAATTAGAAGGTAATAAGCCCTTATAAGTGCATATAAGATGCTTATTAACATTATTATGTGTTTATAAGACTATATAAGTATTAATAGTCTCATTATAATATAGTTAATAGCAGACTAAAAGAGCTTTATAAGAACTTATAAGAAATTTGTTAACTGTTTGTTAATGCTTAAAAACATTAATAAAATACTCACGAGTATTTTATAATTGTTCATAATATTACAAACACATGACTCAACTAGCCCAGCCATTGCCATGCCTTTATTAATCTTTATTGTTTGATTTATTAACATTAATATATACTTTACTGCTTATCTCTTATAAGTTAACTATGCACTTGTTTACAGTTAACTGTGCTTTTTGCAGGTACCAGATCTAAAGCGAGAACAGTGTCTTATGAAGACTGATAAATCTTTTATTGTGCATTATTATGCCTTTAAGAATACTTTTTTGATTGTTTTATTAAAATAAAATGTACTTTATTATTCACTTATTATCAGTTAACTATGCACTTGTTAACAGTTAACTATGCGTTTTGCAGCTACCAGATCTAAAGCGAGAACAATGCCTTATTAAGTGTAATAAATCTTCTATTATGCATTTATAGCCAATGATTTTCACAAATTCTACATCTGGAATGAACAATACATGTGACCAAGGTTAATACTGTATGATGGAAGGAAAAAAACACAACAATTTTTTCAACAGTGAAGCCCAATTTTTCATTTATTGCTGTGGAATATTTTCCTAAAAATGTTAAATAACAATAATTAAAAAAAAAAAAAAAAAAAGGCTTCTTTTGCACCACCAACACGCCAACAATGCTACTTTCACACAAAAAAAGGATGGACATCGGAGATGTCTATAACCTAAATGCCAGCAATTTAAAGAAATAAGGTGACCAATCCCTACCCCTATTTGGCTTTCAGAATAGGTGAGTCATTTAAGGCAGCACTGTGGGGGTAACAAAAAAGGTAACATTTACAAAAATATAAATGACCTAAAACAGGTGATGGAACATTTAAGTTCAACATAAATCTTAGGTAGATTTTAATTTCCCTGAACATGAACATGTAACATTTCACATTTAACATTTCTATTAAACAATTCAAAAGTCCCCCTTTCCAACAGGCAACAGCTTCCTTGCCTTCTTAAGTGCCTGCACTTTACTCTGAATATCTGGGTCGTCATGGATGCCCAGCAAACATTTCCCAGCAAAATCTCCAAGCTTCTGTTTTGTGGAATGCTGTTCTCTGAATTCAGCAAACTTTGCAGGGGCAACAATGGAAAGCTCTGCAATTGGTGCATTCAGTGTAATTGTGTTGCGATCTACTCCCACTATTTTGCAAGCAGCAGTGATGCTCTTCTTCTTCTTGTACGCTTTCAACACTTTCCGGTAACGTGCAATTACCTCATCTGGCCCACGTGCTCATGGAGAAGAAAAAAGAGGGGAGATAATAGTCTCTATGACAAAAAGGATCTTTCATTCAATAATCTTAAACCATTCATGAAGTTTACTATGCACTTTTACTAACAAACTAACAGCATTCAGTGAGCATAGCCTGTCAGTCACAGTCACAACAGTGTCCCAGCTTTCTTGCATATAGTTGGACAACATAAAGTGTTCACCTTGATCTGCAAGTTCACTCATATTCACTGAAATAGATAACAATACCTCTTAAAATACTGCTCCTTTTGCTTTGTCTCTCCCTTGTTCCTTTCTTCCCCCTCTTCTTCTTTGTGTTCTTCTTCTTCCTCTTCCTCTTCTTCCTATCATCAGAAGTAGAGGAACTTGAGGAGTCTGAGGAAGGGTCGGTAGACTCTGAGCTTGACTTGGAGGATCCAGAAAAATC
The DNA here is from genome assembly GCA_036785185.1 of Paratrypauchen microcephalus. Classification (NCBI taxonomy): domain Eukaryota; kingdom Metazoa; phylum Chordata; class Actinopteri; order Gobiiformes; family Gobiidae; genus Paratrypauchen; species Paratrypauchen microcephalus. The sequence continues at coordinate 1,391,515 of JAVJIX010000164.1, forward strand.
AGCATCTGATGGAGATGCTTCAGGGGATGGGTCATCATTTCTCATGCTTCTTGTGTTGGTGTTTCTTGATGCTGTATGAAGACAACACAATGAAATATTGACCACAATAGATTGATAGGAGACAGGATCAACTGTTTGGAAATAGGTATTACTACTGAACTATTATAGTAGGACAGTGTCCCTGTTGCTTAGGACACAATGTACACATTCATTAAAAAAACAAACAAAAAAAACCAAACAAATAAAACACCATGATTTGTGCAACAAACTATATTAACATAATACTCAACATATTGATGAACACCACTGACTTACTCTGGGACAGCTGGTCTTTTAAAAAGTCTCTCTCCTTGGTTAGCTCCTTGATCAAGTCTTCCTGAGAAGATATTTTCATTTTAGCCAGCTCCATGTTTGTGCTTCTGGAGTGTGGCAGTGGGGGCCATTTGGACAGCACCTGACAGAAATAACAATTCAAAGTTAATGCTAATCATGGATTATGCCTTCTGGGAAGGCAATCTAAAACACAGTTAAAAACCACAACATTAACCAAATTACATGAAAAAAATTACATGTTAAAAAGAGATGAAAGACCTGTACCAATGTTAATAACTCATGTGGCATTCTTTGTTACAAATATTAGACATGTGGCCATGATTTCCATATTTCATTCAAATCACCGTGCTGTTGATTAAAATGTAAACAGCAAAAAAAAAAGATAGGTTTATCGATCAGGTATGAGTGGATGTCCGACTACTGAAGTTTGAGACGTTTCTTGTCGTCATTTACGCCTCACCTGCATTTAACGCATACGGTCATTAAGACGTATCCCACTCACTAATCATAAGCATCATAACTTATTATATTACATGGTAATAAACTGTTTTAGTGCTGACAACATCGCTAGCTAGTATTGTAACTAACCCTAAACCATGTTAACCGCACAAACAGCGGCGTTTTCTGCTGTGCACGCATCCGTTCATAAATTAGCCGCATCATTACGGTAAATTACGGTATTTTAATTGGACAGGCACTTTATCCCTCACTAGTACATATATGAGCAACCAACTCAAGACTGCACTTCTATTAGTAGCAACAGTAATGACTAGCTTTGTTGAATGTACACTAACTAGCTGCAGTTAAAACTTACCAGAAGAGTCATCCCGGCTCCTCTTGTCAGCATTATCCTTTCGAGATCCAGAACGGGTTTTTATCCTCCTCGAGGATGAAGATTCTTGGTCCTCTCCCTCCATTTTGCATGCGGGATCAGAAGGACGTTCACGTTAATCGCCAGAGAAAGTTTAGAAGTGTGGCTCAGTCGCTCAAACTACAAGTGTCGCTTTTACGGTCTGTTATCAAAATCTCACGAGAAGCGCCAAAAAGACGAGAACAGACGCAGACTGCCCGCAAAAATCAAACGAAGAAGAGAAAAAGGAGAATTGACTACCAGAATGACACTGCAAAACAAAGTCAGAAAACTGATTTTTGAAGGTAGTTCAACAAAAAAAACTTTAAAGCTAATTAAATTCCTTCAGGAAAAAAAACTCCTAATGAAAGTCAAAAGCCGCATCTGTCACAAGAAGATGAAGATGACAAAGAAGAGGTGCAGAGACCATTACAGCTGGTAATAACTTTTCCCTTGGCTAATGTCAGGTAGAGCTATTGACTAAGCAGGTTTGTGCTTATTCATTAGGCCATTAGAAGGGATGCAAAATGTAGCTATTTAGATGGATCCTAAACCAACCTATTTGTAGTTTGTAGGGCACAAAATAAATAAAAATGCTGGTAAAATACTGCAGGTGATTAGTAGATTTCTTTCACTTACTAGCCTACAGTCATCTGTGGAATGCCTTGTTAAATTTGAATATTCACTTGCTAGATGTAGGCCTCCTGTAGGTAAAGCTAACAGTGATGTGCCGTAGTAATGTTTTCTGAATATCAATAATCTGTTTAATATTTTTTACCAGTCACACATTAGTCTAACTCTGTGCTTTTACTAAGGACATGCCAACGATTAGTGCACCGACGGATCAAGACAGTGAAATCAGTTAGAGAAAAATCTCTTTTCAGCAAGTCCAGACTTTCACTATTTCAGTGGATGCAGTTCATTTATAGGTAATACATTCCACAATAAAACAAGTGTTAGATAATTACTTTGGAAAACCATTTTGAAGAAAATGTAAAACTCTTGATGTGTTATTTTCTATAGATTTGCACAGGGCCTACATCTCAGACAGGTTGATATGATGGAAGACAATATTGCTGCAAGCCCTGCAACCCTCTCAAAGATGGCGAAAAAACTGAGGAAGGTCTGCAGAAGGGCCATTGAGCGAATGAGAGAACGACGCGGACAGCTCATTGGTGGACAGCGTGAATTTGTTGTAATTGATGAGAGTCATTTCCGCCATAAGAGAAAGGTGAGCTGCAGTAATAGGCTTGTTTTAAATGATTTGTGATGCTAAGTGAGTAAATAATCAAATTTAAAACACTATCTGAATTAGTGGGCTAGACTAGCTTGGAATACCAGACTCAAATCTAAAAAGATTTGAAGTCTGGCAACCACTTATGAAAACAGGCAAAATTCTAGAGGTGGTACCAAGCTTGTTCTAGTCAGTAAGGGTACAGTAAATTGAATGTGATTGCAATACCAGTTTGGTCACAATCTTACATACGGCTCCTTTAAATTTAGCTCATTATGGGTCAATATTGTATAACATCATATAGTTTGCCTGTAAGTTGTTCATCACACACCATGATCTGTTTCTGTTTCTCTTTTTTTATTGGTCATCATCACAACAGTATGGCAGAGGAAGAATGGGTGGTACCTGGCAAAGACGGAAATGGGTCTTTGGTATGCTTGCTCTGCAGCTGCAGAGGAGCAAGAGAGGAAAGCCAGTGCTGCGTCTTGTAGAGAGAAGAAGACGAGAAGATCTTGTCCCTCTAATTGCACATCATGTCAGGATAGGATCAGACATCATTAGTGATGAATGGCGTGCTTATCGTTACCTCCCTGAACTTGGCTACAATCACATGACTGTAAATCATGCACGGTGGTATGTAGATCCCCAAACAGGTGCTCATACACAGCACATAGAAAGAGCATGGCGGAGTATTAAGGAGCAAGTTTGGAGCCAAAGAGGTAACCAAACTGAAAGTTTACTGTCTGACCATCTTTGTCTCATTGAGTGGAGTGAATGGCTATCCAGGAAACACAAAGATGGTCCTCTTGGTCGGCTACTATATGATATAGCTAAAAGGTACAGGGTAGGCTAAAATGAAGTGAGAGTGTATCACACCATCACTGTCCAGATATTGACAGTAAGGTTCCAGCAAATCAATGAAACTGTTGCCTGTAAGAAAGGGGAAGGTGTTTAATTCCTTCTGACCCAAATTGCACATTTTAAGAGTACTTTGTAAAATGTTTAAAATGTTTGATCAGTGGAATAATCAGTTGTATGTTGCATTTGTTGATTGATGATTGGTATAGTAGGCTATAAGAGTCCTTTTTATCTTTATTATATTTGTTTATTATATTTTTATTTTTTGTATTCAATTATTAGGAATAAAATGTAATGTTGCACTTTGCAAAATTGTACTTTTCCATGTGAACTTGGAAATTTGTTGTGTTCTTTTTTTCCTTCCATTATACAGTATTAACCTTGGTCACATGTATTGTTCATTCCAGATGTAGAATTTGTGAAAATCATTGGCTATAAATGCATAATAGAAGATTTATTACACTTAATAAGGCATTGTTCTCGCTTTAGATCTGGTAGCTGCAAAACGCATAGTTAACTGTTAACAAGTGCATAGTTAACTGATAATAAGTGAATAATAAAGTACATTTTGTTTTTATAAAACAATCAAAAAAGTATTCTTAAAGGCATAATAATGCACAATAAAAGATTTATCAGTCTTCATAAGACACTGTTCTCGCTTTAGATCTGGTACCTGCAAAAAGCACAGTTAACTGTAAACAAGTGCATAGTTAACTAATAATAGATAAGCAGTAAAGTATATATTAATGTTAATAAATCAAACAATAAAGATTAATAAAGGCATGGCAATGGCTGGGCTAGTTGAGTCATGTGTTTGTAATATTATGAACAATTATAAAATACTCGTGAGTATTTTATTAATGTTTTTAAGCGTTAACAAACAGTTAACAAATTTCTTATAAGTTCTTATAAAGCTCTTTTAGTCTGCTATTAACTATATTATAATGAGACTATTAATACTTATATAGTCTTATAAACACATAATAATGTTAATAAGCATCTTATATGCACTTATAAGGGCCTTATTACCTTCTAATTAGTTCTTATAAATCTCTTTTAGTCTGCTATTAACTATATTATAATGAGACTATTAATACTTATATAGTCTTATAAACACATAATAATGTTAATAAGCATCTTATATGCACTTATAAGGGCTTATTACCTTCTAATTATTGACTATTAATGCTTATTACAGGACCTTAATATAAAGCGTTACCGATAAAAAATACAAAAAAATAGCAGAGGGAGAAATAGAAGAATAAAAAGAAAAAGAATAGAAAGAAAAAGAAAAAAGAAATAGAAGAATAGAAAGAAAGAAAATAGAAAGAAATTGAAGAATAGAAAAAAAAGAACAACGAAAGAAATAGCACAGGTAGAAATCGAAAAAAAAAGAAAAATAGAAAAATAAATAGAAAGAGAATAGAAAGAAAAAGAAAAAAATACAAAAAAGAAATAGAAAAAAATAGAAAAAAGAAATAGCAATAGAAAGAAAAAAGAATAGAAAGAAAAAGGAAAAAAGACAAAAAAATAGCAGAGGGAGAAATAGAAAGAAATAGAACAGAAAGAAAAATAAATAGAAAGAGAATAGAAAGAAAAAGAAAAAAAATATATAAAAAACAAAGAAACAGAAGAGTAGAAAGAAAAATAAATAGAAAGATAATAGAAAATAATAGCAAAGGGAGAAATAGAAGAATAAAAAGAAAAAGAATAGTAAGTAAAAGAAAAAAGAAATAAATAGAAGTATAGAAAGAAAGAGAAAATAGAAATAAATTTAAAGATAGTAAGAAAAAAATAACAACGAAAGATATAGCATAGGTAGAAATCGAAAAATAGAAAAATAGAAAAATAAATAGAAATAGAATAGAAACAAAAAGAAAAAAAATTGAAAAAAGAAATAGAAAAAAGGCACAGGGAGAAAAAGAAATAGAGCAATAGAAAGAAAAAAGAATAGAAAGAAAAAGGAAAAAAGAGAAAAAATAGCAGAGGGAGAAATAGAAAGAAATAGAACAGAAAGAAGAAGAATAGAAAGAAAGAAAATAGAAAGAAATCGAAGAATAGACAGATAAAACTAATACAAAAAAGAAAGAAATAGAAAAAAATAACACAGGGAGAAAAAGAAATAGAACAATAGATGAAAATAGAAAAAATAGAAAGAAATAGAAGAATAGAAAGAAAAATAAATAGAAATTCACTGTTTTTGAAAGAAATGTCTGATTAGTTTATTTGATCTCTACTGAACAGAGGGTAAAAGGAGCTGAACTTAAACTACCACTGCATGACATCACAAGGGAGAACGGAGCATTTCGAGCTTTCGGTGCAGTAGGATTATCTGTGCGAATGAAACTAAACGCATCCAGGTTTGTTTCTGAGGAGGTAACAGGTGTTTGAAGCTCACAAGAGTCCGTTTTGTGCGATATCGGAGCTTTAAGGTGAGCGAGTTCTTCCCCGTCATTCGAAACAGCGTATCACATTAAAACAAACACGCCGTGGCCGCCTCGCTCCGTCCTTGGGCCCCCCGATCGGCCCCTCTTTGGCCCCTGAACGGTCCCTCTCTTTGGTCCTTATCAGTCATGTGTATATATGTCCTGGTTTTGTTTCCCAGGCTCCTCCGGCTGATAACCCTTTAGCCGAGGACTTCGACACCACACAGAACGTGAGGATAAGCGAACTACCAGCCAGAGTCCAGTGGTCAGTACGAGGAAAACCCAACAACATGGACCCAACAACAATTGATGTAATTCTGTCTTTCTTCTGTCTTTGTCTCCTGAAAAGATATAATATTTGGTTTTAATCCTTATTTGCCTTTAATTGATTTCCTGGTGATGTGACATGATCAGAGTCGCCAAAAAAACGAACTGTCTGGACAAAAGTTTGAAGAGAAACTAAATCACATCTGAAGAGTTTTGTGAGGAGCATCCAGATGATTCTAGTGTTTTCAGTTTGAGAGAAAAACAAAAAAAAAAACTTTATCCATTCTTCTCTACACCCCCTCTCCTTTTGCTCTCTCTGCCCTTTACCATCTCTCCTCCTTCCTTGTGATCGTGCGTTCACTTGTCGTTTACACACAGCGATGGTGCGTTCACTTGTCGTTTACACACAGCGATGGTGCGTTCACTTGTCGTTTACACACAGCGATGGTGCGTTCACTTGTCGTTTACACACAGCGATGGTGCGTTCACTTGTCGTTTACACACAGCGATGGTGCGTTCACTTGTCGTTTACACACAGCGATGGTGTATTCACGTGTCATTTACACACGGTGATGGTGCGTTCACTTGTCCTTTAAACGCGGCAATGGTGCGTTCACTTGTTGTTTACACACGGCGATGGTGCGTTCACTTGTTGTTTACACACGGCGATGGTGTGTTCACTTGTCGTTTACACACAGCGATGGTGTGTTCACTTGTCGTTTACACACAGCGATGGTGCGTTCACTTGTTGTTTACACACAGCGATGGTGTATTCACGTGTCATTTACACACAGCGATGGTGCGTTCACTTGTCGTTTACACACAGCGATGGTGCGTTCACTTGTCGTTTACACACAGCGATGGTGCGTTCACGTGTCGTTTACACACAGCGATGGTGCGTTCACGTGTCGTTTACACACAGCGATGGTGCGTTCACTTGTCGTTTACACACGGCGATGGTGCGTTCACTTGTCGTTTACACACAGCGATGGTGCGTTCACTTGTCGTTTACACACAGCGATGGTGCGTTCACTTGTTTACACACAGCAATGGTGCGTTCACTTGTCGTTTACACACAGCGATGGTGCGTTCACTTGTTACACACAGCAATGGTGCGTTCACTTGTCGTTTACACGCAGCGATGGTGCGTTCACTTGTTTACACACAGCGATGGTGTGTTCACTTGTCATTTAAACGTGTCGATGTTGCGTTCACTTGTCGTTTACACGCAGCGATGGTGCGTTCACTTGTCGTTTACACACAGCGATGGTGCGTTCACTTGTCGTTTACACACAGCGATGGTGTGTTCACTTGTCGTTTACACACAGCGATGGTGCGTTCACTTGTTTACACACAGCGATGGTGCGTTCACTTGTTTACACACAGCGATGGTGTGTTCACTTGTCATTTAAACGTGTCGATGTTGCGTTCACTTGTCATTTACACACAGCGATGGTGTGTTCACTTGGCATTTATACACAGCGATGGTGTGTTCACTTGTCGTTTACACGCAGCGATGGTGCGTTCACTTGTTACACACAGCAATGGTGCGTTCACTTGTTGTTTACACACAGCGATGGTGCGTTCACTTGTTTACACACAGCGGTGGTGTGTTCACTTGTTTACACACAGCGATGGTGCGTTCACTTGTTACACACAGCAATGGTGCGTTCACTTGTTGTTTACACACAGCGATGGTGCGTTCACTTGTTTACACACAGCGATGGTGCGTTCACTTGTTTACACACAGCGATGGTGCGTTCACTTGTTTACACACAGCGATGGTGTGTTCACTTGTTTACACACAGCGATGGTGTGTTCACGTGTCATTTACACATGGCAATGTGCGTTCACTTGTCGTTTACATACCACAATGATGGTACGTTCACGTGTCCTTTACACGTGGCAATGGTGTGTTCACGTGTCGTTTGGCAACAGTCCTGATTTCTCATCACTTCGAAAACCATCGGCTACTACGACTGCAACAACGAATATTTTACTCAAAAACCCAACCTGATACCTGATTTTAATAACATGGAAAACGGATCTAGTTCGTTCCAAATGGTTTATAGTGGTCCAACGTTATGCCTCACTTAAATTATGCTTTCAGAACATCCTAAATATTCACCGTGATGAGTTTAGAAGAGCTTTTCAGAGTTTTTACGACATGGCACAACAGCAACTAGCATGCTAACAGCCCAACAGCGTTACTTCCTGGTTCACAGACGATAAAAGCTTCATAATTCATTTATTTTGATCCTATATCCTTATTTTGTATACATTTTTACAGGTACAATTTATTTTTTACTTTCGATCGTGTACAATTTCTTAAAATAACACAATCCTGAAGATCTAGTAAAATAAGCACGATAAATACTAAACATTTAAAGCAACACCACGTAACCTTCTGGAAGTGGCACCTGGATGATTCCATGGAAACAGAAAGTTACTCTGGGGCATTGTAAATGGAGATAGATTTACAGTATGTTATATGGCATAATGTGGAATATTTTAGTCACAGAAACAGGATTTCCATGGAAACAAGCAGAGACAAGGAGATGCAAGCCGGCTGACAGTATGACCGTAAGGACGCATGTTTTTCAACGAAATAAAAACATCAAAAATGGGATAAAACGTTTTAAGTCTTTTTCTGGCTAAAAATGTATGCATCAGCGCTTTAATAATTCATGTTATTATTATTTTTGTCCATTTTAATATCCCTGCTGTAAATGCTTCGTATTTAGTGATGCGATATCTGTGAGCAGGTCGGCTCTTGAATGATTCCTTAATGTGAATGGTTAGATCCGGATCTCGTGTTTTAAAAGAAGCGAATCAATTTTCTTTTTAATTTTCAAGCGTTTTTTACACTGATTACCCCTGAACCAACAAGAAGCAGAGCAAGCAACACGAATGTGAGCTTTGTGTGCAATAACAGTTTGTTTTTTCTTTATTATTGTTGGATATTTTTATGGTCATGAGCTCTGGGTAATGACCGAAAAGACGAGATCGCGGATACAAGCGGCCGAAATGAGTTTCCTCCGCAGAGTGGCTGGGCGCTGCCTTAGAGATAGGGTGAGGAGCTCAGTCACACGTGAGGGGCTTGGAGTAGAGCCGCTGCTCCTCCATGTGGGGAGGAGCAGCTGAGGTGGCTCGAGCGTCTGTTCCGGACGCCTCCTGTACGCCTCCGTCGGGAGGTGTTCCGGGCATGTCCCATCGGGAGGAGACCCTGGGGAAGACCCAAGACACGCTGGAGGGACTATGTCTACGTCCACACGACAACGCTCCTGGATTTTTTTTTCAGAATCAAATCAGAATCAGAAAGACTTTTATTGCCATTGTCAAGTGAACACAATTCACAAAACTAGGAACTTGTCTCGGTGATAAGGTGCGAACATAAAACACTAAATAATAATAGTAATAACTAGAGTATAGACACTAAATAATAATAATAATAACTAAAATATAGCTATAATATAGTAAAAAAAAATAAACAATCCAAATAACAAAAAGGTTCAGATGAGCAGCATCAGAACCTTTTTGTTATTTGGATTGTTTATTATTTTTACTTATTGATGCGGATTGAAAAAAATTTGCGTCCACACTCGTGTCGAATCAGGAAATATTCGCGTCCAGACAAAAACGGAGCAATGAGTGAAAACGATGTAATACATATACCACACCGATATGTGGCGCTGTAAACAGGAAACAGCCAGAGCCACCGGAAACACAACACTACAAAGAGCGCATGCACATAAAGTCCTTTCTCTTCCACAAACAAACATCGCAACGTCATCGTTTTCCAAAAGCTGCGTTTTTCTCGCCCACACGACAACGCGACCTCCACTATGGAACCTGCTTTCAAAAAAGACCGTTTTCACCCCCCGGTGCCGTGTGGACGAAAGGCCAAAACGAATACAAACTTCTCCGTTTCCACCAAAAACATTGTCGTGTGGGCGGGCCCTATGTCTCCTGGCTGGCCTGGGAATGCCTCGGAGGAGCTGGAGGAAGTGTCCGGGGTGAGGGAAGTCTGGGAGTCCCTGCTTAGACTGTTGCCCCCGCGACCCGGCCCCGGATAAGAGGAAGAGAATGGATAGATATTTATTTAGATCATGCATCATTTCAAAGGGTAAAAACTAGGGCTGGGAATATTAACGCGTTAATCGCAATTAATCGCGAATCGCGATTGATCGCGAACAATTTTTTTAATCGCGATCAGAGTTTGCCAGCATTTTCCGCAATTCTACCATCCATATGCAGCTCATTTGGTTGTATTAATTAAACTCATTGTCGGTTAAACGTGCTATTTTGAGTTTGCTCGTATTTTGTTCCTTCTACGCATCCGTAGGCAGCTCGAGCGGGCTTCAATCATTTATTTACAATTTCTCAAAGTAAGCACTATTACTGGTTCATTGTTACTTTTTCCTCTCTCTGCACTTTTTTGAAATAAAAAAAATGGTGAGAAATACTTTGCATTGTGAGTTTAACTTTAGATTCGAACGGTCTTACTGCAAGATATCAATTTTAAACATGCAAAATAAATCACGATTAATCGCGATTAACTATGAAATTTCTGAGATTAGTTGCGATCAAGAAAATTAATCGTTTGACAGCCCTAGTAAAAACACATCTTTGCCTGGGTCATGTCTCTTTGTGATTCGTTTGTAGTTTAAATGACTTCTCACGTCGGCTTATGTCATATAAATGTCACCAGTCAGCTCTTTGACGTGAAGATTCGGACGCCATAAAAGAGCCGAAGGTCACATCACTCGCGGTATTAAAGGAAAAGTAACGTTTTTTACAATCTGAGCCTTCTTTCGGCAATAAAACAAGTAGTTTTACTCACCCATAGCAGTTTGGTGTCAATTGGAGTGGTATCGCAGAAGTTATGTTGGAGCCGTTCTGTTCTACTAATGCTCCCGTATCCGTTAGCGTGAGTGCTCGGGGCACTGCTTTGCGCTCTCCAAATAACACAAACTTTAGCACTTTTCAAATCACAGAAGATCGCTGTGTCAGGGTAGACTTTTAGTAGATTCCAAAACGGCCTGAAACCCGATATCGCAACAGAAAAGTAAAGTTCAGAGCGGTGTTAGCTTCTTTCGGACTAGCGGTGTTTACAAAACAGCTGAGTTCACGCATGCGCACTGTCCTCTCTGATGACGTCATCAAATGAAACTATAGCTGGATATCGGGTTTCAGGCCGTTTTGGAATCCACTAAAAGTCTACCCTGACACAGCGATCTTCTGTGATTTGAAAAGTGCTAAAGTTTGTGTTATTTGGAGAGCGCAAAGTAATGCCCCGAGCATATGATACGAGCACCATGTTAACGGATACGGGATAATTAGTAGAACAGAACGGCTCCAACATAACTTCTGCGATACCACTCCAATTGACACCAAACTGCTATGGGTGAGTAAAACTACTTGTTTTATTGCCGAAAGAAGGCTCAGATTGTAAAAAAACGTTACCTTTCCTTTAAGGCATTTCACTGCATCCAGCCCGTGTAGTAGTTACTGTTACATAACAAACCAAAATTGCCTCTTAGCCTGAACTCGTTAAACCCTTCAGTATAAGACGGCGCTAACTGGCTACGCTCCAGCTTTAAACCTGAATGCTAACGCTAAGCTGGATTGTTCTCGAGCTTTACTAATTACCATCAAGCCTTCATGAGGTGCTACCGTAAATAACACATACACACAAAAAAAAAAAAACAGCAGCGTGCTCCACTTATCTACTGACCTGGTTTTATAAGGTCAGATAGCTAACGACATTAGCTCTAACCCCCATCAGCTGACTGTCACCCACCCTTTGGATCAGCTGACGGACCCCGGGCTATGGCACATACTCCCCCCTCGCCCTGTTGACAGCTGGCAGAGCGGGAGACGACAACAACAACAGCCCCCCCCTTCCCGTCCTCCGCCTCGTGCACCAAATGAGTCACGGCGGCAGGAAACTGACGTGTTTGATTTATGGGAAGTGTTTGTAAACTGGAGATCATCAGCACTGTTGCGATGTAAAGTACAGTATGTGTGTACGAAGAAGTTCAGAGTTCACGATACGGCAAACAACAGGCTGGTGGTTCAATGTCAGCTTTGATTACGTAATTCGGTCTTATTTGTTTCATGAAAAGTTCACAGAATCCAAACATGATACAAGACTACATTCATACCATCCATAGAGCTGTAAAACAAAACAAAAACAAAAAAAAACCCTGAATGTTCTAAAAAATGCTTCAATATTCATTCATTCATTTTCTTCCGCTTTTCCATTTTCTGGGTCGCGGGGGCAGCAGTCCAAGCAGTGTTCTGCTGCCCAGAACACAATGCACCAGCCCCCATGAATCCTTCCGCGGGTTGTGGGTCCACAGTAGGACGGCTCACGTCACAACGGGCCTTGATGTATCTTCTGCCATGGGGGCTACCAATGTCCACAGACACTGGGGGCGAGGTGGGGTTAAGTGTCTTGCCCAAGGACACAACGGCAGCGCTCATCTGTGGGAGCTGGGATCACATGCGGTCAACCCATCAAATAAATAAATAAATAAATAAATAAATAAAAATAAATAAAAATAAAAATAAAATAAATAAATAAAATAAATAACATGAGAAAAATTTAAAAAATAAAATGAATTAAAAAAAATGAATAAACTAAAAAAGGCCATTTTACAACTTTTTTTGGAACATTTTAAATAAAAAAAATAAAAAAATCTAAATTAAATAAATAAAACATAAAATAAAATAAATAAATAAAATGAATTTTAAAAAATGAATAAAATAAAAAAGACGATTTTAACAACTTTTTTTTGGAACGCTTTAAATAAAATAAATAAAAAATAAAAATAAAATAAATAAAACATAACATAAAAAAATAAATAAATAAAATGAACAGGCCTAAAAAAAAATTAAATAAAAAAGACGATTTTACATGCGCTCAGACTGCCTCCTCGCTGCTCGCCTCAGCTGTGACTCGTGAGAAACCAGGAAATAGACCCGCACGCGGCGCTTTAATCCACCTGCTCTAGTCCTGGTTTAGTCCAGGTTTAGTCCTGGTCCAGTCCAGGTTTAGATCTTGGTCTAGTCCTGCTGTCAGCTCTGCGCCGGGTCATGCTGCGCACACGTGTCCGCGCAGTTTTCTCCCCCCTCCCGCTTCCCCCCACACTTCAATATTGATACGTTTTGTTGAAAATCTATGAAAGTTTGAGTGTTTAAACGAGAGACAAATGTGAGAAAAGTTTAAATCCAGTCTGAGAAAAGCGTATAATGTGTGTGGCTGAGCGCGCATTATTTGAATTTTTTAGATTTCGCGTTTCGTAACTTGAATTTTCTTTCGTATCTAGAGACAAAAATTTACCGTGAAGGCGTTTCGTAACTTGAAATTTTCGTTTGTTGGGTCATTCGTAAGGTGAGGTACCACTGTATCTCCATGGAGACAAGCAATTGGTAGATCCTCCTCCAGAAAAGTTACACAATATAACTTGCAATATAAAATGCATTTTTGACTGTTATTTACTAAAAAAAAAA
>JAVJIX010000164.1:1407500-1410000 GCA_036785185.1 Paratrypauchen microcephalus
TTGATGATGCTCTCCCTTGGTGCCCTGCATTGGTGTCCAGAGGGCTTGATAACCATGAAATGTCACCTTTCCGTGACATGAAGACCTCCCCTTCAGCATGTGTGACATCTGGGTCCTCCTCATCAGATGTGTGGTTTTCAGGGTCATACTGAACCTCATCCTCATCCTCAGACACATCCTCCTCAGTTTCACTTCCTCTCTCTTCAGGATCACTGTCATGACCAAAGATATGGTCCAGCGCCTCATGAACAGTATACCTCTGGCTCATGTTGACTGATGCTCTAACAGAATGCACCCAAACCCTGTGTATATATGCCATTTTTTATTCAAAATGTATCAATATTCTACGAGAAAGTTTGAGTCCACATGGGGGAAGTGTGGTGAAGGGGGCCTGTGTGTGTGTTGTGGGACACATTGAGCCATATTTGATCCACAGAGCAACCTACAGCTTTTAAGTGATGTACACAACAGTCAGTATTCTCTGCCGGGTCCTATTTGACCCATAACACCACAAAGGTAATAATCCATCGCTCTGTATAGTCTTTCCTCTGACCGTCGCGTAGTTAACCTGTAACAAAGCTTATACCGTGACCTCCGCGCATTCCTCGCCCACCTGCCCTGCGCCTGACCCCGTGGTGTGCGTGACCGTCCAAATCCCGACTGGTCAGTTTGGCGCGTCGGGGTCTGCATGCGGCGTGGACATTCTTGCAGTGAAGACGGATTAGCCGGGCACAATCTAGGTTACAGAGCCCGCGGTCCATCTGCCGTTTTGTTTTGCTCAGTGAGATAACTCGAAGGCGTCGAGGCCCCTCCCCCGCTCCCTCGCTCCCTCGCCGCGGGCCAGTTAGAGGGTTTTGCCGGGAAAAACAGACGGTGAATATGGCGCGTGATGTCAGAACGGGAAGGTTATTCTGGATCATTCCGCAGCTTTACCCAATAACCCACAGTGCCCAAAGGATGTGACAGTACCAAAATATTCCAATCTCTTTTACGTTATTCCCTCATCTAAAACACGCCTGAAGATCATTGAGTAATCTAGTGATCTTTCCTGGGCTCTATTCAAACCCTCCTTACAGTTAGCTGTGCGATTTGCCCAATGATCAGCCCACAAACCCACCCCACACTCTTACACGACTTTTCTCCATGAATATGCAGAAGAAAGACAGCAAACGATGAACAACAACTACACAAACCTGTTGAACACTGATTGTGTTGTGACTCGGAGACTTGGAGCATCCAAAACAAACGATTTAACATTAATATACTATCTTTTCTTTTCTTTCTTTATTTCATTCGTTAAGACATAACAAAAAATAACAAATAACAGACACTTGCATTTATACAATTATAACTTAAATATGAATGAAAGGGAACAGAAAGAAGCATACGTTTATAATATCTGCTCCTTATCAACTCAAAATTATACAACAAAATATTATATACAGACGCTCCTCAACTTTCGAACAAGTTACGTTCTGGACGCCCGTTCGTTAGTTGAATTTGTTTGTAAGTCGTTATTATATGTTTAAGGCTTGTATAAGTTATCTATATGGATTTGTACTGCATTTAAATAACACTAATATCACTAATAACACAATAACACTAATAAATAACACTAAATAATACTAATATGCTTTTTAAAAATATGGAAAACTGATGAGATAAAAAGAAGAGAGGGACACAGAGGCAAACGCAGTCAGCTGAGAGAGAGAGAGAGCACGTGTGTGTGTGAATGTATGTGTGAGACTGTGTGTGTGTGTATTTACCTCCTATTTTCCTTGAGCTCTTGGGGAAAGCTGCCGCTGATTTTTGAGCCAAATACCAAGAAGTTTCTCCTTTTCTTCCAGGCCTGGACTGGTAATTGGGCATACCGGGCATTTTCCTGGTGGGCCAACAGTTCTAGGGGCTGATGCCCTTCTTTTTTTTCTTTTTTTTTTACTTAGAGACCGGCCCACAATTTAGGACTGAACCAGGACTAAACCAGGACTACATCAGGTCTGAACCAGGACTAAACCAGGACTAAATCAGGATTGAACCAGGACTAAACCAGGACTAATTACATCTAAATCAGGACTAAAACAGGTCTGAACCAGGACTAAACCAGAACTAAATCAGGATTGAACTAGGACTAATCAAGTCTAAATCAGGACTAAAACAGGTCTGAACCAGGACTAAACCAGGACTAAATCAGGATTGAAACAGGACTAATTACATCTAAATCAGGACTAAAACAGGTCTGAACCAGGACTAAACCAGGACTAAATCAGGACTGAACCAGGACTAATCAAGTCTAAATCAGGACTAAAACAGGTCTGAACCAGGACTAAACCAGGACTAATCAGGTCTAAATCAGGACTAAAACAGGTCTGAACCAGGACTAAACCAGGACTAAATCAGGACTGAACTAGGACTAAACCAGGACTAATCAGGTCTAAATCAGGACTAAACCAGGACTAATTATGAGGGGCCGGTCTAAGCCAAAAATGCCAGGGCCATTTTT